>JAKTRY010000527.1:0-14669 GCA_030579935.1 Ambrosiozyma cicatricosa | reverse complement strand
ATCACACTACAACAAATTTTATATAACCAACAACTGTATATTATTAGTTTTTCTTATATAAAATAATATATTTACGACTTACATGTGAAAAAAAGGATAAATTATAAGTGGCTTGGTGCCTTTATAATGAAAGGGGATTAAATGACAACAACAGTGATTGGATATATATAGGAACCCTGAATCGAAGAAATTAATTACCAGTTAAGTTTGTTTTGATCTGTACTGAATCATGACCCCTTAGAATCAAGTATCAAGCTTTTTCAGCCACAAGTGCTGCGGCCGACCAACCCTCGACTCGTCGTAAATATTTTGGCCGGCTGGCCACATCAACAATTTGCAAACTGTGCAGCCATTTGAGTTTTTCATGAACCCTTCGAATGCATGTCTATTAAGGCAACTCTATTTCAGATCATCGAGTTCACACCCCAGATTCCAGTTAAATTGATCAATCAAAGAAACACACCAACTCGAAATATCCATCACTGAAAGTATGTCGGAACATTACTCATCAATTTAAAGAGCCATATAAGACCGATGAGCCAGGTTTCAAATCAACTTGTTGGCTGAGTCATATACTGTCCAAGAGTTTTCGGCAGAAAACTTACAATCACAATTGAAGTACAATTAACGTGCGTTCAACAGTTATGGATATTAACGTACGTGCATTAACCAAAAACCATCATTGTCAAAGTACCAGATTGCTTCATGTTGCTTATGACAGATCCTAGATCTCCAACTACCAATTCAATCGGATCATTAAGACAAACGAAACAAGGCACAGCAGATTCATCAATTATGGGGATGTGTATTTGCACCACCACGATTCAAGGAATTGTTGAAGCATCGAATCAAAATTCAATGTATCCTCGAAACAAGCGAATTAATGAACTTTACTAAGCTGAACGTACGTTATCATACAACTGTATCTGGCTTATGAGTTCCAAAATTCCAAGCTTAAAAGCTTAAACGTTTCAGGCAATTCAAGGGTACGCATGGTACAAAAAAGGGGCTCGCTATGGATCAAACCGATGAATGAAAGAAAAGATTGGGTACCTTGTTGTCAATTTCTCAGCACATGATTCAAATGCTTCAAGTAAGCCTATAATATACTCTCGCTCAAAATCAATATACGTACGTCTAGAAGATCTAAAACAACGCATGCCACGTTATGTCCAAAAATTTCAACGAGCATCATATGAGCCTCGATTTCAATACCCAACATCATAGGTGGAGACGGAGAATTGGGTCCATTAACGAAAAATCTTAAAATTGCCCTAGTCATGAGTTGATGTCATGACATATACGAACGCCTTAATATGATGTATTGGCATAACTAGCCAGCGTATCTTTGCTGACATTGATGTGTTCTGGAAGATGGTCGATATGTTTTTGAAAAGGAAAAAAAAGGCATGCATCTAAAGAAAAGAATGTTGAAGTTGGGCGAGGTGATCATGATTCGTGAGTGAATTTATATTATCATCCGACAGATCTACCTAGCAGTTCCAACAATCTCGATTATGACATGTCACATGTGATCGATAAATCAGCTTGTGATAAGTCATGTATTCAAAGGTTGGTGGAGTAAAACATTTATAAGTACGGTAGTTCACGCATACCTGCGTACCTGCGTTTCTGCTTGAAGACTCACAAATCAATGCACTCGATCCACATATACTGAACAGCTCAAAACTCACAATTCAAGCAATTGTTATAAACGAGTGCATGTATAAGTTTAACGGCTAGAGCTGCTTGCAATCATACCAATAATTACACCTAACTAACATCCCAGAATTCCAGCATCTCAGCATCCCAGAAAAACTATGAAGCTAACCTAACTTAAACTTTCTACCACCTGAACAGTTCATTTTCATCGATCCAATCTAATTAAGTGGGTACTGAAAGAGGAGGGAGAAAGTGAACTTACACTAAAGAAAGTATATAGCTGTCCAAGGAGTTCGGTTTTAAAAGTTTGTATTCAGTACGTACGTGTCTCGAAATCGAAACTTTTGAGTTTCAATTATCACCAACCTAGATACTTCTTTCCGGCCATACATGCTGAAGTTGATATTGTGATAGAGAATTGTTCACGAAGTGAGGAGAAGACTGAAAAGTTGTTGTTTTGTTCAGGTAATTCATAAAGGGGTTTCACTAGCTGGACAGACCGGCCGAGGTACGTGTACCCCCCTAGTCCTCAACTCGCTCGAATTACTACAAGTATCTATATAGAACACCACAGCTTGTTTCTATCTTTTCCCGACATTCATGCATAGATAAATTTCGGTTAATTAAAGATAAATTGATTCAGGGTTCCTCAGAAGCTAGCTAGAATATACCACCACCACCGATTTACTAGCTAGAGCTGTTGCTATTATTTAATCTACATCAATCGATCCCAGGTACCGCATGAATAATATAATTCCCAGGGCAGGACTGCATGTACGTGTAAGTTAAGATGTTTTTTTTCATATCTGTGTTTACATTTGTAATTATTAATTTGATTGAAAATGGAAAGTAGATGTCGATGCATGCTGGCCATTTCTGGTTTAGGTATATTCTTGATCTCCTTCCAGCAACAAGGACTCAAATCTATGCACTCATCCACACATGCAATCAGCCATATTATTGTATATATGTCGGCAACACGGTGACTGCATGGCCAAAGATATGCAAACTGTGATTTATAAAGCGATCATCATCATCAAATCAAAAATTCTCGTACCTGATTGTCTTCTAATGTCTAGAGTTATCACATACTCCTGAACAAAGTCTTTGTTCATGAATCAAGAACTAATTGTATTATTTGAAGCTCGCACAATGTGTGTGTTTTGGAATCAATGGATTTTGTAGTTTTAACCGTTGTATTTGCCAGTGTTGATGACGATCGATTTTTATGTGAGCTGGTTGGCCATATGGCTAACTGGATGGGCTGCGATTGCGAGCTGGGTTGATTATCAGGCCATGATGATGATGAATCACACAGACGTACTTCCAAATATATATGTGGCGTATATGAATTTGATGTGTGTATGTTTAACGCTTGACATTGGTTCAATGAAATCCATGGTCCTCTTGATCGAACTTGTGTACTCACACACATGGCCGGCCGGCCAGTTCTATGTGTATCGATGACATGGTTTGTTAAAGGATCATTGTCACATGTGCTGTTAAATGAGCGAATTCTATAAACATAACGTGATTTTTTGATGATAGTGAAAAACTATTGTTCACTGGTATTTCAAGAATAGGTATAATGTGTGCATGAATAGAAGTTTGAATTTGAATGATGGGCGAGTACATAGATGGATCAAGCGAGCGAGTGAGGTGAATACTTTTCCTGATTGTTTTGATCTTCAAAATTGACAGTCGTAGGCAGGTACACATGTGATCGGAGAAAAAGATCCTGCGAGAATTATCACTCCGCTTTTACTAAGACATTACAAATGTTGTGAACAGTGATTATAGATTAATCTATTACATGTAAAAAGATCCATCATCAAAACGAGGCACCACAGACCAGGCACCAGAACTGAGAGTGTGTCAAAAGACAATTACGTGCCAAAACCAAAACAGCATCAAACAGAGATCGATTACAAAAAGATCGAATAAAATTATTATTGGGCTGGCCGCTGGTCGCTGGTGCTAGTTGCTGCAATATGATGTGCACGGGATAATTTGGGATTTAGGATTCAGGGGCCTAGATTTTGTGGGAGATCCTATGATCTATATAGCATTAGTGAAGTGCGCGAATGTGGAAATTCGTGCAAGTGTGGGAAACTTGTACATAGACACGACACCGCACAGGGGGAAGAAATCAAGTTTGCAACTTGTCAGTTATAAGTTGTAAGGCAAGCGCGAAAAAATAGGTAGGTTTGTAGGTTGGACGTTGCGAATTGAGAAGCGCGGATTTGTAACTGCAGATTGGCGGATTAGCCGTTAGAAGATGCGCGAATCAAGATCGAGATCGAGATTGAGCTTTGGTTTTGGCTCAGTATGTGGGAAATGTGGGAAATGTGGAAATGAGAAGTTGAAAATTGACAGATCGAACTTTGAATTAGTGTCGGAGCTTGTGTACGTTCTTTTTGCTTGTATTAAGTGCTGATGGGCCATGCCATGCTGATGTCATGTATAAAACAACATTCGTTTCCCGTTTCCAGGTCCTGGGTCCTGGGTCTTGCCTCTTCCCACAAACTTTTCATTATGAATACGAATAATACATTACTTTATTACTTTCAATACCTAATTAAATAATATTCATTATCTACCCACAGTCACTCATTACTTTTCTTACCAAATCACCTTCCCTCAACGGTTTATTGATTTCTCCTTATCTTCAATAGACACACCCAGATCAATCTCAAATCACACACATATTTCTCATCAATTAAAACATACTTTTCAAATGTTATCACAACACGCTGTCATGACACCTTCTCAAGCTCAACCACATCAGTTTCAGCAGTCTGCCTCTGCCCAGCAAGGCTTTTATTCTTCTGCCGCCACTTCGGCGTCTAATGTGACCAATCCTGTTAGCCAGAGTTTTCCTTCTGCTTACTATTCCACAGCTTTCCCAACTCCAGGTACTTATTACCAGGGCTTGCCTGATAACCAATCCACCACTTCTTCTACTTCACAGCAACAACAGCAACAGCCATCACAGCAACAGCAGCCGCAACATCAGCAGACTTCTGCCTCTGCAACACCTGCTGCTTCAAATCCGGCCAATACCAATTCTAGTCCTCTCCCTGTGAATGCCAATGCTTCTACCACAACCGCCACTACATCAAGCACACAAGTTAATGGTTCCACCACTCCTAGTAGCACTCCAGCTGCAAGTTCCAATCCTACTTCCAACGTCAGCAGCACATCAAAACCTCTTTCTGCACCTGCTTCTGCCACAACATCAAACTCCAGCTCCCATTTTTACTCATCGCA
Organism: Ambrosiozyma cicatricosa; assembly: GCA_030579935.1. Taxonomy (NCBI): domain Eukaryota; kingdom Fungi; phylum Ascomycota; class Pichiomycetes; order Pichiales; family Pichiaceae; genus Ambrosiozyma; species Ambrosiozyma cicatricosa. Next base: position 9,737 of record JAKTRY010000527.1, on the reverse strand, counting down.
AGGAATCAAAGTTGAAACTCCACCTTTGAATAACAGTGTCAACACCATCAAGTCTAGTTATTCTTCAGACTATTACAACCCACTCAATAACTATGATCCAACTATGTCATACCAATCTGGTGGCCTTCACATGGGTACAAGCACAAGTTATTCTCCTTCACAATACACTACCAGTGCTTACACCACAACACCTGCTTCTACCCCTTTCCAAATGCCATCTGCCGCAAATTCTGTCCCACAACAATCCCAATCTTGTAACACCACTCCAATGCAACAACAACGTCAAGTTCCTCTCAAGACTTCAATGCTGCCTCCTTTACCAACCACCACCGATCCATACAGTTTCACTTTCCCTCCTCATATAAACAAACCGCAATTAGCATCTCAATACTCTTCTCCTATTTATGCCCCACAACAACAAATGCAACCATTCTATCAAATGCCAGGTATGCCAACTACATTGACTGGTGCTCCATCCACAACTAAGTCACCATCAACTAGATCAACTCAAGGTGCCACACCAATGAAGAAGAGAAGAAAGGCCGCACAAATCGATCCAAAGACCGCTGTCCAATATCCTTGTGAAACTTGTGGTAAGGTGTTCTACAAAGCCTACAACCTGAAGTCCCACATGAAGACCCACTCCAACGAGAAACCGTTTGCTTGTAAGTATTGTCAAAAGGCATTTGCCAGATCCCATGACCGTCGTCGTCACGAGAGACTACATGAAGACGAGAAGAAGTTCAAGTGTTCTGGTCTATTAAGTGATGGTGTCACAAGATGGGGATGTGGTAAGAGATTCGCTAGAGCTGACGCTCTGGGAAGACATTTCAAGACAGAGACCGGGTTCTTGTGTATTGCTTCTTTGGTGAATGACTTGAAAGAGAAGGCTAAGATGGGTATTGATGTCATTGGTAACGGTATGATGCCTGGTGCTTATGGTGTTCCTGGTGCCGCTGTTGGGGTCAATGGTTACATGAATCAACAGGGCCAATTTGTCGGTGCTGATGGATCCGCTCAGTTTGCTGGCTATAATGGTCTTTTACCTCCTATTCAAACACATGCTATGCAACAACAACAACAACAACAGCAACAGCAAGGTCAGCAGCCTTACCGTGTCCAGAACGAAACCGAGAGAATCATTGAAGGCTTGGCTATGGAGGCTGCTAGAGAAGCCTTGATTGAAAACAGAAAGTTTTAATTGCCACTTTCCTCATAGCTTCCTCATCATATCTTAAATCCCATATTATAGATTCATTTCAATTTTCATACCACATCATCACATCAATCCATTCACTTTGTGTTTCAGATTATAAACTTACTTTATCTCTTGCTATTGCTTTGCTCACGGTCTTGACTCTTCATCAACCCCAATTCTTTTCAACAACTAATGCCTTATCTCTTTCCTCCTCTCCTTTTTTCATTCCTTTTTCTTTCCGTTCATGTCTGTCTATATATGTCTTTCATTGTATTTTTTTGTTTCCTTTTCTTTTTATCATCTATCCTTTTGCTAACTACTACCACACTCAACTCATTACACTATTTGCATTTTCCCAGTTTTTTTTTTCATTTTTCATTTGCTTACCTATTTTGCTGCCACTACTTTTATGTCCTCGCATCTCCTTCCAATATTCCTGACCACTTGCCTTCAGTCGATCTGTTCCAACTTCCCATGTCTATACTACGTACTGGTGTCCTTTCCTTTTTCCCAATATTTCGTTTTTTCATATTTGCATTTCCAAATTCGTGTACCATTTCGTTTTTTTCATTGGTTTCAAAGCTTACTTCATACCGCATGCATCGTATCAATTATATTTCATGAGACTCATTCATTCCTTTATTAGAAAAAAAATATTAAGCATATTTATCTATCTCTTCTATGTATATATACTTCATTTTTTTGCATTATTATCTCAGCTTATCTTCTCATACCATTTCATATAACCCACTCTTTGCTCTGAATTATATGCTTTTAACATGCATTACCTATTAGAAATTTGGAGCATAAATAGTAGATCCATGTGCATAGTATAATATTGGATCGATCAAAAGCTTGTAAATTTGTTATCAATGAAACTGTCTATACACATATGAGCTACGGTTGGCTTCTATACCTTGACACGTTAAGTTATGTGTGTCGGTCAATTATATATAAATAATATATATACGGGGGCCTTTATGGAGTTTGTTTTAACTTTTATATCGCCTGATCCTATATATTATAGTAGATGAAATAGATGCAAGCTTGCCAATATTGGAAAACATATACCGCCGATAATTGAAATTCGGTTTTAATATAAACCAGCTCGCACGAATAACCCTCATAAATTGGACTCGGGACTATAATAGCTAAACCCAATTTTGGTATATTATCTTGATCAAACAACTCATTCATATACCGTGTAAACATTTGTCACCCGCCGTTCATCATATCTAATCACTTGAAAATTGGATGGCCGTACAATACTGCATACTCGAAACTGTCATCACGAATCACAATGCGATATATAGCCATGATGGGTATACAGTAATCGATATCTATAGTCAAGCTACTAGTTAGTGCAAGAGACCAGCGTCCAGGTAGCTAGCATGAAAATAAATTATAACCCAACTTCTATTCGAAGAAAATATCTTACCGTTATAGCATATAGTACGTTGACCACAAACATATGTCGGAGACCATCAAATTTCTCAAACCAACCAACACTGGTAACTATTCAGAACCAATTGAATATAATTCCAAAAAGGGGAAACAAGACTCCTTTTAAGCAACTTGCAAACAATAAAGAGCTTAAATAACCTACCCGTCAAAATATAGCCTCAAATAGGGCAACTGTACAGTGGATGCCGTATATAGACGCACATACCAATCTGATGAAAACAGGCTAATAGAGGCTTATATAGTGGAGTTAATGGCTTGTAAATATGTGAAGATGCTCGGTTGGTTCGTTGTATAGCTTGTGGTCCATGGAATCTCAGTTAGCCGAATATTTTAGTGGACAATGGATTGATATATGGAATTAAATCCATAAACTGGATAAGGTTAAATGTACCCAGCGTTGAAATGTGAAACGTGAACCTAGACTCTATGATTGTTATATTTGACGTGTAAATATATGAAAGAGGCCTGATTAATTCACTGTGCTGAGTTGCGTGTGGTGGTGGTGATATTGATGTGCGTTGCTTCTGGAAGTTGAGATGGATTAATAAAACGAACTGGCTTGTATCGATCAATTTCGATAATTAGATGAAGATGGTTCAACGGTTTAAGATGTATATGCATGGTGGACCGGTAAGTGTAGGAAGGTCATAACAACAACACATTCGGTTAACCATTGATACCAAAATGACACGTTCGAATCCCTTCTCACATGAACCCATCCAATCAGACATGTCGATTCAAAGGCTTAATTTACCCTGTACGTGTCTAATTGGAATCAACTTGAAAGGGATTATTTGACTGTTGATTGAAGTTTCGGCTCATCCATGGCAGTGTTCACAGTTTGAATGCATCGGTACCAGATGAATCAAATAAACAACTGGAATAGGAAAGCGATGAAATTTAGTTCATGAACTTAAATTATTCATCTGGCCGCAATCTCAATCTCAATCTCAGGTATAGCCTATATTAAATAGTTCTTATCATAATTCATGCATGCATTAATATACTGCTTTCTCATTTGATAACTTTAATAGCAAAAAATATCTTTTGAATAATAAATTTGGAGTTCGTTTTTTTCTTTCTGAGATTTTTCATTTTTTGATTCAAGGTGGGTTTCACCCTTTTCTTTATTAATTTCTATTAATTACTTATTATGAGTTTGTAGTATTATCTTTGATCTGAGTACAATAATCCTGGAGGCTGGAAAGGATCTTTGAAGCTTAATTCCCTGCAAAGGCAAAATGGCTATCATCATATCAACGTCAGCAGATTGATACGGGCACAATTACTATATAAAACAAACCGATTTCGAGATCCGTGTGAGTGCATTGAAGTACTTGGCCAACTAAGTTCTAACTCTGCATGCAATCCATATTTAAAATCAAAATGGATCATGGCTCATTGATTGCTCATCTTCATATCAATCCGTACATCATTATCACTGACGTTCCAATCACTATAAAAGGCAAAACATGTCAGAAAATCAACATTATACCAGCCATATTCACCACCACCACGGTTCACCACTCCATATGGACCATTTGCAGTGTCTAGGCCACATATGAGAACTATGTCCACACTTGTGAATGTATACATGTGTTCTATTGATCGTAAATCTTATACTTTGAATCTTTCATATGTAATATTGAAATGTGTCTCCAATCAAGCTGGTTTTCGTGGATTCAAATGTAATAGAAATCTGTAATGTTTACTGCATATGAGTAACTAGTCAGATCGTTGGAAAAGGATCATGTTTATTTTTAAATTTTTCTATCTTTTTGAGGATAACTGTTCCTGTAATATTGAAGTATCAAGTCATGTGTACACTGCACGTCAGGCTGTTGAGTCGATCAATTGACAGATGCCCTGGGCATGTGAAATCTTGATGTACGTGTCTTGTTGTATTGTTGGTAGTTCAATAACTTGACCAATCTTGGCAGATAAAAACAGAATGATACACTTGTGACTTAATGAGTCTCCAATGTTATCATAACTCATACAGGTGTTCTTTTCTCACTTTGACCGCTTGAATTGTCAACTATACTGTATGACCGGAGAGACTCAGATAATGTTGGATTGTTGCATAATATGTGTTGATTGAGTATTTGAAATATTAGTCATTGCCGGACATATATATAGAGGATTAGGATAAGAGTTTCTTGACGCGATTTTGGCCAATTGGCAAGTAGAAGCTTTTCCAATGTCAATTGGTATAATGTTTCGTTTCTTTTCTCAAATTTATTAAGTTCTGATTGATGACAATTAATATATTACTAAAAAACAAAAGAGTAAACAAAATTACTAGAAGAAATATTAAAGGGCAGGAATAGAAGATGTATCAAACAAGCTTTCAAACTCAGTAGGACATCGTATAAGTGGCGCCCATTCTAGGAGCATTTATAATGATACCATTCAAAAGGCCAGCAATCAAACCAGCAACAGGCAAAGTGATCAACCAACCTAAGTAACACCACGCAACAACTCTCCAATTGATGGCTCTCCAATCCATGTTACACAGACCAACAAACACTGTACAACCAGTGGCAATTTGCGTGGTGGAAACAGGAATACTTAAGCGAGTCGCCATGACAACAGTGATAGCAGCACCCAATTCAATACAGAAACCCCTAGATGGAGATTGTAGAATCAATTTGTTACCCAAGTTAGCCATAATTTTGTATGAAAGTGTCCATAGACCAACACATAAGGAAGCAGCTGTGAAGCAAAGCACCCAGATTGGAACATCGGCTTTCTTTGTGGTAGTGTTAGTTGTCCAGACCAAGTAGATTGTAGATAAGGGACCAGCAGCATTGGAAATATCATTGGAACCATGAGCAAAAGACATAGTACAGGCAGTGATGGCTTGCAACATAGAAAAGACGTGTTCAACCTTGATATCATAATGTCTAGATCTAGCATGAACGTTTTCAACACCATGGGACAAAATAGAGCTATCGTACACTTGTTGTTCAATGACATCCCATCTAACACAATGAGTGGCCATTAACCAAAGCAACAGACCCCATTTTCTTGGGATCTTAGCAAGTTGCCACCAAAGCTTAGTCTCACCTTTCAAAGCTTGTGAATTCCAAGTGATTGTCTCAACAGTATATGGCTCATGGAAATTATGTTGTGCTGGCGTCACTTCCTTTTGTTGTTCATTCACGTTTTTATCAGAGTTAGGCTTTTCAATGTCAATTTCACCTGTTTGGGCACTCTTCTCGTTTTCCATACTGGAGCCTGTGGTAGGAACATCTTCTTCGTCATGTAAAGCTGGTCGAGCACATTCAGCACCTTTACCTCTATAATAATCCGGGACAACAGAAACTCCTTCCGGTAATGGTGGAATAGCATCCAAAGGCTTGAAATAGTACATGAAACCAAAGAAAACATGGTACCATCTGATAGTCCAGTCATCATGCAACAATCTTCTGACAAAGATAGGATTAATGAAAATTAAATAAACGATAACAGCAACTGCAGCAGTACCAATTATAGCACCAGCTGTAGTACCATCACTCAAATCATCCAAATTTAATTGTGGGGAACCCTTCCAGACAATCAACATGGTCAAAACACTAAAGGTAAGGAACACAATAACAGGACACAAGATCAAGACGTTTCTCAAACTATTGTTTCTCTCCATAACACCAAATTTAACGATCAAAAAGATAATTGAAGAGATACAACCACCCAGCACTGGAGCAATAAACCAAGAAGCCACAATTTGGGCGAAACCTGACCAACCCCAGTAAATTTCATCAGCTCCAACAGCAGCGATACCCGAACCAATGATACCACCAGTGATAGAATGTGTAGTGGAAACAGGCATACCAATCAATGTGGCCATGGTCAACCATGTGGATGAACCAACCAAAGCACAAGCCATGGAAATCATCAAACCTGCAGGTGATTCCTTATAAGCATCCAAATCTAAAATCTTAGTTCTAATGGTATCTGAGACTCTTGAACCGACCAAAACAGCACCTAAGAATTCCATGATGGCACCAAGAGCCATAGCCTGAGGATATGTCAAAGATCTCGAACCAACAGATGATGAAAAGGAGTTAGCCACATCATTGGCTCCGATGTTAAATGCATCTAGAAATGCAAAGATGATACCGATTGCGAAAATGTAATCAAATTGATGTAAGGCGAGCATTCTGTATCTCTTTTCTAGTCTTGATTAACTATAACTGATGTGTAATGGATTGAGTTTTATGCGTGTGTGTGTGTTTGTTGATGAAAAAGAGTTTATAAGTGAAAATACTTGTACATATAAGCCATAAAAACGCTGTTGCAACACCCTGGAAAGCCAAACTCAAAAAGAAGAGAATGAGATCCTTATATACCCCGACTAGCAAAATGAACACACTGCTAGACTATTACCACCCATAAAATATGCTCTTCACCTCTGGCAAAATAGCATCTAAAGTTCAGCTTAATGACCAAAGGAAAATGCAACCTAGTGGGATTATTCACCTCCGCTGACACTCGACTATTTTTCGATCAATAGAAGAAGTGGAAGCAGAAATACTAATATCTTGATTATATCCCATATATAAGTTTCATTAAATGTGAGTCTTGGCAGAGAAAGAACGACACAGTCCCACCATTTTGCATTTATCATGGCATATAAGGGGTTTAGTGAGGTCCCATTGCAGGATTCCCAGACTTTTTAAAACCGAGGTAATTCCAATACGTTCCTTGGATGAAGAATTGATGGTGAACTTGTAAACATGACGAAACACTGAAACATGTTGCGAGAACACTTTGACTCCGAGTCTACTTGCCGATGGAGTGACTGCTGTAGATGTATCTGTGATATATTGTGTTGATCTGTTCTAGTTAGTAGGTCAAGGGTCCAGAGGGTCTATGTCAGACGACCTATTTCAGTTTCAAGATTGAACCGGTACTAAATGTGTGTGGTGGGTTTGGGCCTTGGTCTCAGGGAACAGGGAACATTGCACGTGCTGTCAGCCTGACACATATCACTGGTTGATGTCTCGTCGCGTCTTGGCAATTTGATTTTTCCTGAGATCTTGTGAGTAGTGCCCTTAGTACACCGTCAATTTATCTCACGAGTTTATCAAATCAAAAACATCGGCCAAGAAGATCAACCACTAGATGACACGCTATAACTCTAAATATGGTGGCCGAGAAATGAATAAAACCAAATTTGGTCATCATGGTGATTTATATGTTCTGTCAGTGGCATGTATTGCATGATCCGTGTGCTTTCAGGCGGAAATGGTGTCAATTCGAAACTATGTTCTCGCAAGAAAAAACTCTGACAGATATGTAAGAAAGTAGCCAGTAAAAGGGGATTTTTCATGAGGAAAACCATGTAGCACAGCGAAAGAGTTAAAAACCAAAAAAAAAACCGTTGTTAACCGAAACTCTTGCATATGTTTGTCTTTGATATTTATGCATTTGCTCTTTTTAATGGACCAACCACTAAATAACATTCAATAAGCTGAAAGACATCAAGCATGCATCTCAAAATTCAAAACTAACATACCGCCCTTGAATGCACCACTTAACAGCATCACATGATATTTATCAATTTAACATCAAGAGTACAAAAATAACACGTCGGTAGAATTGTTCAAAATGAAAATTGATAAATTAAACCCTGGATATCATAGGAACGTGCCCTTCTTGGCATGAATTGACATGCTTTTCAAATGGGCGTATACTCCACAATGGAACGGGGAACCAGATGATCAACGAAGCTCAAGATGACGATCGGATAACAGTGGATAAGGTGACCCAAGAAACAGGATGAATGTTACACTGCATGGAACTGTCAAACTTCTGGTAAAATTGGAAGTTCAAAATGATGAGAAAGATTTGGATGCTGTTTCTGAAATGGAACCTATGAGGTTCAACAATTTAGTTTTGGATGTTGCCCATGGGTGACAAAATGATCGACTAGTTCGATGTTCGTATACCCGTTGATTTCCTTCATTTGCTGAACTTTGGTCTCTTCAAATTTGAGTTGAGAAGCCACCAACCGTTGAAAGGAGTCTATAGATCTGAAAATTGAACGGAATGAGAAAATGAAACCGGAAAAAGTAAACAAGAAATGGAACATCAAAAAATACAATCATGTTGATTAAAATGCAATGTCTCTTTTATCACGTATCCTATATGATTTGTTGGGTTCCAAGCATCTAGTAGCTGGATATGTGCAAGAGGAAATTTCTATTTGACGGGCAACATCGGAAAACCAAAATTTTAGAGTGGGAAAATCATAATCGGCAAAGCACAATGACTGTAAAGTTATAACAGATTGTATGCAAGTTAATAATATTGCTTGAATCAATGTGTGTGTTTTCAGTGACCTTGATCATTTGATGGTGAACATTCATATACACTTTTAAAACTTGTGAAGCGGACCGACAACGTTGCCGATGCCAAAGATCACAGAGCCATCATAGGCGCATAACTCTACAGTTTCTTAGGTACGCGTTAGTTATGCATTTTCTTGTTCCGATATTAATTAACTACTATTGACCATTATATATATCCACGGAAAATGATGCTGCCAAACAAGGTCAACACATTCGTATAATAACAAGAAACATATACGGTCTAGCTAAAAAACAATTTCAATGCTATTTGGCTACTGAGTTAGCTGTTTCATCTATCAAGTGCGTATACAATGCATTTGCCGCTTTAATTATCTAAGCTTGATATGAGAATCAGATGAATCAATTCACTTTGACACTTGATCATGAAGCCTACAGAAAAGTCATAAAAAAATTCATATATTCAGATCCACTGGTTGAGGAAAGAAAACAGTACATAAAAGGAGCAAAATGGAAATGCCAATTAGTGGTTCAGCAAATTAATATCTCGTAAACGGTAAGTTACAACACAAATTGAATATTTGGATCAATTTCGTGTGAAGTTGAAAGTTGTGGCTTTTGAGTGTACTTAGTAGCCAACACGGATCTGATATTTTGCAATAACGTCAAATAAGTTTGATTTGGTTCATCTCTAAGAACCTGCAACAAGGCCCAACTTAAAGCACCAGTGAACGTACCTGCTTCATTGGCATCAGCAGAAG
>JAKTRY010000526.1:0-14733 GCA_030579935.1 Ambrosiozyma cicatricosa | reverse complement strand
TTCGTTTTGATGTCGACTTATTATTGATAGCAGAGGGGACTTGTATTTATTGTGTGCAATTTGCTGGTTGTATTCCACATCTTCTTTTATCGTATATATAGGATTATAGCTATGCATGTTGAATTTCAATCTTGAAACCATCCAAGTAGCCTTCAATTTAAACCTATCCTGAAATGGTATTATTCCAGCCTCCTTGTAACAAAAAGCACTTGGTGTACCCTTCGGTACTCCCAATATTTGTCTGACCACCGATCATTGGACAATCTCCATTTCTCGCAACTGCTTTTTTGTTAAAAGTGGACTACCAAAATTTAAAATCTAGTTGCATTACGTAATCGATTATTGTATCCCAAATTTTGCTTTAGGACTGAATGGACAAGATTACAGCCAACAATGAGGTAGAAAAGAGACAACAACATATGCTATCAGCATTGTAGTTCCAATCTTGGATAGCGCCAATAATAAGAAGCTGAAGACTGTCCTTAAAACAGATGTCCTACGCGTCAACGCACTCTTAATAATTTGGCCACACCTCCACCACCTACTCCAACAATTGATGAAGTATCCAGGAAGCGTAGTACTGGACTTGAGGTTCAAGGCTGTGCTTTCAGCTGAGCCAATGGGTTACGTAGATAACCAAAATTTTTCATGTTTTAGACAAGTAACTTGTAAGCAGGGTAACCCCTAGCAAACATTACTATTTCGTTTGTTTGAAATTGTTTCCCATCTGAAGAGTCAAGACCGACTTATAGACGTATATCAACGTGATTAACCGTCAACGAAACCCATTCGAATTCAGTTTCTTTCCAATCAATTGTCAAAGCAGGAATTTCCAAATCCATATCACCCATAAGATGAAGAAAACAAGTTGTTGTCCGTTTACGATGTTACTAATTGGCACGATTTTTATGCTATTACTGGCTGGAGGAGTCAATGGTGGAGGTGTGATGTTTTCAGGAAGTGTGAATTTGACCAGTTATTCACATAACGTGTTTGATCCATCAAGATGCCGCTTAAAAATATCTGCACAAGGTGGTTCATTGAGTTCACAATCACAGAAATGTTCTGGCCAAGTGGAAGATTTGCAAGAGGCAAGCATTGAAACAGAAGCAAATGTACAATACACAGAAACAGAAACACATCACTTAAACTCAAAGGGAGAATTTACCGTTGAATTAGCCCAAGATATGATTTACCAAGTGTGGATAGAAAGCTTGGATTTCCACTTGAAACCATCGGATCGTTTCACAATTAACAGCAGCAATGTTGAATCGATGAAGCCAATTGTGATCCAACAAGGATTAGGTCAAATTGTCAGCAGAGAGTATGGGGATGCAGAAGGGCATAGCTGGGTGAATTACTTGGGACCACTTGGAGGTATCGTGTCTTTGGTGCAGGCGTACCCATTGGTGGGGTACGTGCTGTTGGCTGTTGTGGGAATCATTGCGCTGCCGTACGTGGTGGCCTTTTTCGATCCAGAGTTTGTTGAGCAGGCCACCAGCCACCAGCGCCAATAAGTAATATAGTTTTTACAGTATTCATAGAGAATTCACATGTCTATTAAATCTTTAACGAACCCGTTTGTTTGTTGTAGCGATGATGTGTCAACATCTACTCTGTCTCTGTCTGTCTCCTTTGCCTTCTTCTTACCTTTATACGTTAGACTCCAGTTCACCACAGTTCATTCCGTGTCTGCTCTTATAAATGAGTCGCGCACGATAAAATACATTTAATCAGTCGATCAATCGCCACTCTTACTCTTACTCACTCTCTCTCAGTCTCGAGTCTCAATCTATATTTGTACATGAAAATTCAACGTCACTGTTAACAGCCTTCAACTATCCGCACAACCAAACCATCAAATGTACACCACATCTTCACTGTCCACTCCCTTCATCATGTCCTACAACAAAGTACAACAGCAACAGCAGCATAACTACCACTACTACCCTCCTCCTCATTCTCCTCATTTCAACTCCATGAAGGCAAAGTTATCTTCAATCAACACAACTTTCCCGCCTGCCTCAAATGTGCCAACAGCAAGGTCAAGATCAGACTCCATTTTTAAAGCACACGCAAGACAGCTGTCCTTTGTCATATCGACTGCCACAACTGCAACCACAAAATCAACTCTAGTCAACTTAACTGTGATATCGGTATGCTTATCTTGGTATTTCATCAGTGCTTTAACGTCTCAATCTACAAAACTTGTATTGAATAGGTTTCCTTATCCAATATTCACTGGAGAATTTCAATTTCTCTGTAATTTGATTTATGGTTTCTTATTAATCAAAATTCATCAACGTTATCCTTCCATCGATTCATTTTTCCCAAAAAACACATTTCCTGATACTTTTGGTTTCAACCAGAGGTTGGCTCGCATTTTTTTACCTATGGGTTCTTTCCAATTCATTGGTAAATTATTTTCATTAGCAGCCACATCAATCTGTTCGGTGGCTACTGTGGCCTCCATTCGTGCTTTATCACCTTTGCTTATCGTTGCATGTTACAAATTATACTATAACGTCCATTTTGGAGTGGAGACTTATCTCTCTCTTTGTCCTTTGCTATTGGGTGTGATATTCATCGTTTACTCTCAAAGCCTCCCTCACGATACAGGAATAGGTGAATTAGAAAAGACAGGCAATGCAACATCTGCAGTAGAGGCAGCTAGCTCAGCACATTCAACAGTGAATAATTCATCCGATATCAGAGGCATGTCATTGGCATTTTTAGCGGCTCTTATATTTGCAATTCAAAACATATACGCTAAGAACGTGGTTACATATGGTTCAATGCGTTCTTCACATAATGGTGATTTGGCTTTAAGATCAGAGAATCCAAATTCCCCTAATGCAAGCAACAACAACAGCAGAGAAAACCTATTGGATCAATCTCAACAATCACAACAAAGTCAACCAAAGAGAACAACAACTACAGATTTCAACCTGTTGGAAAAGGGTCCAATGAGTCCGATCTCCATGTCTCTGAACAACATGACCCCTCAAGAAATCAACAAAAAGGATATGAACGAGCAATCCATGAACAACAGTACAGGTTCAATGTCACCATACGCATTACAAGAAGATAAACCTGCCAAAATGACAACGCTAATCTACTGTGCCATGTTTGGATTCCTTTTATCGATCCCAACACTGTTACTTTATGAAATCTGGGACTTATCATCACATTGGAACGAACTACCTATTTTTTGGTTATTAATCAATGGATTTGGCCATTTCATTCAATCTTTATTGGCTTTCCAAATCTTAAGTATGTTGCCTACCGTTTCATATTCGATTGCTGCTATGATGAAACGTATCGTTATCATTACCATCTCTATGATTCTTGGTGGTAAAGGTATAAATTTTTATGATGGATTTGGATTGGTTTTGGTTTTCATTGGATTGTATTGTTATGATAGATGGGGTTCTAAGAGACATGGTCCTGGTTCTAATCCAGGGTCTGCAAAGTCGAATAACTGAAGTGCTTTAATGCTTGTTGTTTGCATTTCCCTTTCGTTGTTATTGTTGTTGTCCACTGTCTGTTTACGCTAAACCTTTGCGCATTTGTCTTGTTTTTTATTGCTTTTTATTGTTTATTCTCCTGTCTTGTTTACATTCTACCCCATTACTCTGCTATATTACCACCCACACTGTATTAGATTCCTGTTTTGTTCCACCATTTTCTTTCCGCTTCCGATACATCTACATTTAGCTACTTCATTGCTCACTTATATATCGTTTCCCATGCATTTCCGCTTTTAAACTAAGTGAGCTTTCCTATCATATTATCACCGACATCATACTATATCCGATCCTGTCTGATCATCCCTCGTTTTTGTTCTTATTTTTGGTGAATCTCCTCAACCTCAACTTATGGATTCCCCTTTCCCCCTCAACAGCCCTTTACTTTACTCTGGTATTGTTTTCAACTATACTAAACATATAAATTCATCTTAGATCAATCAATGCTTTCATAAACTCAACATACTTTGTTTTTACATACTATTACTACTCTTTAACACTATACACACCCAAAAAAGCCCTCTGTTGCTACACATATCACCGCAATAACAATACATTTTCGTCTTTATTTAATATATACTTGCACTACTTTTTGTTTTCAAATTTGCGTTTTTCCTCCAGTCTTTTGTTCACTGTTTTCATTTTTCCGTTTTTGTCCTTCAATTCTAACATTGGATTACTTCTTTCCCATTTCTTCCTTTTTTAAATACCTATTTTGCTCTACCACCCCTGACCTGACCCACTACAACAAAGAAATCCCCATCAGATCTCAGCAAACATCATGAATCTACTGGATTCTTCAAATTTCCATTTCCATTTCCATCTCCATCTCCATCTATATAATTACTACTCTGTTTTTAAATTCTCCGCTTTTTTTATTTGTTTGTTTGTTTACTAAACGTATAATCAATTTCACCTTTAACTACTATAAATAACTAACAAGTGTATACTTTTTCATGGGTACCTGAAATGTTCACTTAAATAAAGACTGTCGTATATGCAGATCTCTAAATTCATGCAATCCTGTCGTGAGCAGACATTTTCAACTCATGACCATACGAAGCCATCTTCGTCATCCAAGTGAATCATTTCCTTCATCTTATCATGATCGCTGGCCGGAATTTCCTGAGTATTGGAACATGAACCCAATTTGAAATATACCAATGTTTCTGGTAACTCATCAATAATAATATCCGCAAAGTGAGGACAATAGATACCATTATCGATGATCATGAATTATATTTCCAAATGGGCGAGATGTGATGGAAATTGAATATTATTCAAATCAACTTCAACTTCCTCATCAACATACAATTCCAACTTCAGCAAATTGGGCAAAGTAGATATAAATTCTTTCCAAAACAACGAAATACACACCTTATCAGCATCAATCTTATTAATAGTCAAGGATTGCAAAGTGTAGGGTAATTGTCCAACAAAGGAAGCACACCATTAAATCCAAGAATTTCCAAGGAGGTAAGCCGGAGTAACTGAAATCCGTCAAATCTCCATCATAACTCATTTTCAAATTCTGCAATCCTGATATATAACCAAATGTCAGCTTCTTTTTAGCACGGGCTCCTGATTTCAAATCTTTTATTGCCAACACTGTGATATAATCGCTAGATTTAGCCTCTCGCACAACTCTAGGCTGAAATATACTTCTCTCTCTTATTTGTATTTCTACGTTGCACTTGCTTTTCCTGTTCCTTTTACCTTTATGGTTTGAATCAAAGCTCTATGCCCTTATCCTCGTCCTAAGTCATAGTGTACTTTATAGTACAAACACTAATCTGTTAACATTAAACGGCAAATTGGATATTGATGCCTGCACATACTTCAATGCTGCGTCGAGGTATCTGAACCACGTATCATAAAGGAAAAGGTCACGTAAAAGTCAAATAGATAACATAAATCCTTAATGTTTGAAATCGTGGGGAAACCGACGGTACATATATCCAAAACTCGTAAATGATATGGTAACCTTATGATATCATTGTGTTTACCATGAGTTTTGAACTTAAGGGAATGGAGAGTGTCCGGAAGCTTGTTTGCAAGCAATACATTCACATAACCTCCAGCCAATGACAAGTGTCGCAAACGAGTGGCATTTAGAAAACCCAACTTAGTTAGTAGAGAGGGATAAACCGTGATAAACTCAAAACCCGGGTTACTATTAAGCAAGTTATCGATCTCACTCGAAATTGGGTCCTGTGCGTCAATAATAATATCACCCAAAGAATCACAATGACTAATCAATTCCTCAGAGATACTTGGCACATTAGAGTAACTTATGGAAAAGGAAAGGGAGATGTGTAAATCTTTTTATTCTGGGAAACAACGCTGATGAGATTTGTGTAACATTGACGAACGTCTTCTTCATTTCGCATTCGCATTCTGGATTGATGAACATGTAACTTCAATGTGCGTTGCGTGACTGCTTCCACTGGGACATATTCTAGGTTCCATTTCTTTAAAAAATCAGTCAAAAAGCTAATGTTCTGAATGAAAGGAACACTGACCCTCAATTTCAAACTGCTTAACCGATATAGATCTTTAATCCCTTTAGAGAACCAGGCCAGTTCTAAATCTTTGACATCAATATTTAATGAAGTTGCCTGTTGAAAATAGAACATTCTTGAATTCTTCGTGCAACTTGAGTTATTTCTATGCTTGACTATCAACCTCTGATAACATTTGAGAAAACCAACAATACGAGGAGTAAAATTCTAGACTAATGATTCATCGGCAAGAATTTCGAAGCGATTCAACTTATAAGTGATCTAGTTGTGACAAACTCCGCAATTTTGTTAAAGTGGGTGTTGAGTAGTATTCTTTGATCAAGATTCAAGTCTTGTGACATCATTGATATAGTATGATCTAGAATGGTGTTGTATCCTATGAGTGAAACAACCTGACCTGGCAACTCTTCATTATAATGATCAAACGTGTCCAATCGATTGAGGATAACATGCTTGATAACAACAGACTTGAGTTCGGATGGAAGTTCTGCCGTAATTTGCAATGCTTTTGATGGCATATCAACTTGGGTTGTATTTGAAAAAACTTGAGTCCTGGTGTAGTTTACTAGAGTTTTGAAAAATTCACAAAGTTCAGTCTCGATTCTCTCGAGTCCCACCCGAGTGGCTCATGCAAGAATCTGAAGACTGAAATGAACCGAAAATGTCAATTAAGTTACTCTTCCCCTAACTCTTACCCTTTTTAGAGCCAACAGACACAATCTTCCAAACTCTTGCATCAATAATATGACAGTCTAACCTATCAGCTCTCTACTTTTAGTTAATGTTAATTTACCATCACTGCTAGGTAGGGCACACCCACCAGAAACACACGTCACATACAGGGATCCATCGAAAATCTCTTCACCTATCTCGAAAGTCGTTTCACTCCGGTCTGCTGGTCTTCAATTGAGATTTACTTGCATTTTTGAAACTATGAATTAACAACATTTACACATGATAACGCACAAGTCTGCCAATTCCCAAGAGCTCACTGCATTGAGCACATTACTCACGACTTTCGAAAGCTTCCTACGATTATTCAGCACAAACAAACCCAATGGTATTCAAACTCATACTGAAAAACAGTTTAGTCTTCAAGAAGGTTCAACAATTTAGTCTTCAAGAAGGTTCAATAATTTAGTCTTTCAACTTGTAAGTTAAGACTGTGAAGCAAAAATGAGCATTTTGGCTTGTAGTAATGGGTATTTTATATACTGCAAACTGTTACCGATATATAAGTAACAACCTCCAAGCCCAAAAAGTCAACCCGAGAAACCAATTTCTAATTTATATGTTTGAGGGCAGTCATTCAACCTAAGTTCATATATATGCATAGAATTTTAACGGTACTATAACGTATACGAGTTATACATGTTTGACTTTCAATTGCAAGTTAAAATAAAAAGACGTATATATCAAAATAAAAATTATTACTATGCAAAAGTTAAGCTGCCAGGACTCAATGCCAAATAAATAGCTTCTTACCTGCATCACCAGCAACCATCTCCAATCTTCCCATTTGGTCACCATTTCCATCGAGGTCAACACCCAACATGACTTTCAAAGCAGTTATACCCTTCCCTTTACCACTCGTGGAAATCCTTCCAGTTTTGAATTCTCTCAAAAGTTCAACTTTCCATTCACTCTTGCTAAAAAGTAATTTCACTTGATATAATTCGATCGTACCATCACTATAACCCAGAGCAATTAACTGTTGATTGGAGTTGAAATTTATCCATGGAGAATTGTTATCAAATTTGTAAGATTTATTCTTGTTACAGCTTTCAGCAAACTGGATCGCAGTAACAAATAGCTCTGCTGATAATGCCTTAGATAACTCCAAACGGATGACTTCGGTGCCGTTACTATCAAATATAATCAAATTGTTTTTAAAATCCACAACAGCGATAAATCCAAACTGACTGGAAATGGAAAATAGATTGCATTTTATCACTCCACCGAAGCTTCTGATTAACATATTATTCAGTCTATTCCATAATTTCAGTTCTCCATCTGCAGACAAAGTAACCAACGTTTTAAAGAGATATGAGTACTGGATATCCTTGATTGCTGATCGATGACACCTTAATATACCCATGGTATCCAGCTCTCTACAGAAAGCGGCACTCCCATTCTTATCAAACTTCGATGCCAACTTTTGAGATTGGGTTAGCTTCATTTTCTTCTCCGCTGCAAATGAGAGCTTGTAAATGGACAACGTACCATTAGCAAAACCAACAACAAATTCATTGCTACCATCATCCAACAACTCAATCTCGGTGATCGGACTTCCAATACTCAACTGCTCAAATACAAGCTGCTTGTTGATAAGTAATCCATTGGATCTCAATTTTGAAAGTTCAATCTTGCCGTTAAATCTATGGAACTTCCCTTGTGACTTCCATTCATGATCAATGTGATCAAACGTGATTCTGTCACTGACATCAGAAACCGGAATTATAGACAGTGGGGTATCAAATAATTGCCAAACATTGTATACAAGCTCTTTATTTCCGTCAAGTGCACCTAGCTTAGAAGGGTGTGGTTTGGTGAAAATCTGTAAAGGAGTTTGTCCAAAATTATGAATGATTGAAATAGCAACCTTACGTTCATGTTCATCTTCTATTTTATCCAAATCAATAGCACCATGATAGCTCAAGTAATGGAAAACATTCAACGACTTCACAGCATTTTCCCCTCTTTGATTGAACCCAAACACTAAATCAATCCATCTATGCAAATTAGCACTCACATGCGGAGACTCCAAAGCTTGTCTCATTTTCTCAACAAAAATGAGCGGACTGCCATTAGCCCAAGGAGGCAACTCAACATCATTTACTGGCGTTCCATCTTGCAAATTTCCAAAACTGAAATTGTTTGAATTCACCAAAAATTCAGGCAAATAGTAAAACTCTGGAATCAACTCCCTCACATCAGTACCATTTTCTTTAGATGAGCTTTTCCAAGCTTTCGCAACTGAGTAGAACAGTCTGTCAGCATGATCAAACTTACCACCTTGCAATAATAAATACGATTGGACGAAAGGCTGGAGTCTGATCAAATAAGAAGTGACAATCATAGCAGAAGAGTAGTGAGTACCGTAATGGAATGGTGGTGTTTCCGGAGACATCTCAATCGAAGCTTCGTACCTCTCTTTGAATCTATTGGCTCTTGCCTCACCCTGAGCACCCATAGGCTTGCTCAAATCTCTAAAAGTCTTGGGATCAGACAAATTCAAAACTTCACTTTCATAATCTGCGATAACATGAGGAAAAACAGGGTACTGAGTCAAATCATTGAATGTTCTTCCTGCAATTGTGTTCACCAAAATCAAATAGTGGAAATTGGACAACTCACCTTTCCTCCATTTCTTGGTAATCGATGAAAAAGTTAAATCAGTTCCACTACTTAAAGCTGAAAACAATTTGGTGCTGAATTTATTGGAATCCATTACGGGTGTCACTTTCTGCAGGGAAGCAAGTTTCAAAGCGTCTTCTAATTCAACATCTGATAGTTTAGCACTGATTTTCGAATGTAATTGATTGAACAAGTTGTTACGATCAGTTTTATTCATGCAAGTAATCAAGAAAGAAGTACCATCCAAGAAGAAAAACTCCAATGCGACATCTCTCAACAAAAATTTTCTCTTGGAAATGGAAACGAGCTTGCTCATCTCATATGCTCTCACTGCATGACCCTTAGAAATCATAGTAGATGATTGGTCATTACCAGAAATGATCTTCACAAATGGATCACGTTCGGCACTTGAAGCATCGTCAACATCAATTATATCGTTATTGGAGTCTATGAAATAATTGTCAATGATGTACAAGTGGGTGACACCCGAAATTAATATGGATTCAACAGTTTCAAGACCATGTATCTGGGTAACGTTAGTTAAACCTGAGATTTTATCACCAACAAACAGACTTCTTAAGATTTTTCTATGCTTGTCTTCTTCAAATGATTCAAATTCGGGCTGTAGATCTGAAACCATATCAAACGAACCGTTGATGTCCTCATTATCAACCATAACAAATGTGTCTTTCGATGCCTGGACCCCGTTTGCTATTTTTGTATTATAAGTTAGATCGTCTTCTGGAGAAAGCGACTCTCTGATAATTCTCTTTCTCATTCTATTCGGCCCTTCCGTTGAATCCAAAACCCATTTGAATGGCATGTTTTCAACAGGCAATTTGTTCTTGATATTGGTGTAAATATCAATGAAATAGCTCAAATCATCTTTATCATCCTGTATATGTCTATGGAATCGTTTAGTCTCAGACTTGAGAATCAACTTCGTTAGAGGTTCAATTTCATTTTTGATCAATTTGTTAAACTTTTCATGGGACTCAAATCCGTGTCTTTTGACAATTTCAGCAACAGCTGCAGACTTGGTAGGTTTGTTTTCTAGTTTTTGCAGAATTTCTAAGCTATCTCCAAATTTCTTATTCAACGTGTTCTTCAACTCAGTGTCCATATAAAGTTGGGACTTGAAATCTTCGTCGTTCAAACTTAAACAATTCTTCAAAATTTCTTGGAAACGAGCATTTATTTTGACATCATCAACTTTCAAGGCATTGGTTACTTTTTGGATACTTGACTGATTCATCACTAACATTCTAATACAGTTAACGGCAATTGTGGAGATTTCAGACTCATTGATAACCAAATTTTTGAATAAAATCACAATCAAATTCAACAAACTTTCGCTACTCAATGTTTTTCCATAGAGAGCTGGATTTAACATAATGGAAGAACAACAGACCCTTATGCCTTCAAGCCCTTCGGAAGGCGACTTTATTTCTGCATATGTGCAACGAAAGAAAAATTGTAAAAAACTTTCACCAAACTGCCTCTTGCAATCATTCAACAAAGAACTAGTTTTAATCGGATGCACACCATCATGTAACGTCTTCAAAACAGTTGACGTCGATTCCAAGATCTTGATATAATCCGAATCTTCGAATTGGTAAACATTTCTACTTTCCAGTAACGATGAGCAGAGTTTAACTAAACCACAAGCAAATCCATTATCTTTGAGTAGTTCAGATAATGGTTCTGAATTCTGGGAGACTTGGCGTAGAATATGAGGAGCAACGATAAGTGAAAAGCTCACACTTGAATGACTGCTAATATCATCCAGCAGAGACAAATTCTTAGCTCTGTTAAAGCTGATTGTATCAAATAATTTGTCAATAAATATTTGAGAAATAAATTGTTGCAATTTGGAAGAGATTATATCAAAAGGATTGGTATCATTATCCAGTGTCATCATCATTTCAGAAACACACAGTAATTGAGAATTCAACGCCATGAACTCAATCAACCATTTGGAGTCAGCACTGAAAAAGGCATTCAAAGCAGGGATCCCAGTGAATGAACAAGTCAAGAAAGTGTAATATGAATTGAGGAGTGAAATCACCTTGCGCAACAATTCATTCAAATCGTGAGAGGAGGAGGATCCTCCAGTGGTAACATCATTCAAAACTAACAAGACTTCATGAACAGAGAACATTACAATGCCGTTTATAACATACAACAAATCAGACATAACCAAAGACAAACGAGCACCTTTTGAAGCCAACTTGTTCACAAAACCAACAAAATCGTTACCAAACTCAGGAAAATAAGAGATTCCAAAAACACCAGTAAGCAAAATGATAAAAAACTCAGGATTGTCTTCCCAATGACCTTGTAACGTGTTTTGTAAGATAGATAAACCTTGAGCATTAATAAAACGTCTGTAAGCTTTCTTCCCCAACAATGTCAACGTTTTCAAAAGCAAACGTAATGTACCTTTGATCACTCTGGGATCATCATTATTCAATAGTAAAACTATCCACTTGATGTTGATAGATTGAAAAACCGTTTTGTGAAGCTGAGGGTTGGAGTTCGGGAGACCATTACAGACCAAGGTCACTAAAACGTCAAGTACACTTAATCCATAAGTAAATTGTCGGTTTGCATTACCTTTGGATTGAGAATCAGTAGTGTTGTTGTTGGCTTGAGTTAGAGCATACACAATATACAAAGAGATGGCACGTATGGAGTCGGGTGTTGGATTACAGTTGATCAAAATGAGCATAGAGTCGTGTAAGATTGGCAACATATCATCATCAAATAACTGGTATTTCAACGCTTGAATAAACCGACTGATGATTTTCATCTTACTCAGTTGTTGTAAGTTATATGCATGGTACTTGCTATCTTGTCCAAACACAGTGAATTGGAACACCAAAAACTTGAAAGTGTCCTTTGAATTATTATTCAAAGACTGAAGAAGAATATCAGAATCGCTAGGTTTCCAAACATCAAAATCAGTGATCAATGAACGATACGCTAGAGGATTCTTTAACACAGAGCTAGCAGGTGAGATATTATCGTAACCAACAAAGTCCAAGATGCAATCTAAAACAGACAGGTTGATCAAAATTTTCTTCGTTTTAAGCAAAGTTGCCAATATATCATAACCAGACTGTGATTCAAATTCTTGTAACGATCTCACATCGTTCTTCAAAAGATGGAAAAGTAGATTTAGAGCATTAACCAACGATTCCGAATCTTTGGCGGTATCTGCATATCTCAATGGTATACCAATCCCACCGATAGCATATAATGTGTCTAACAATGGTCTTGAATTCATAATAGCAACGTCTCGTTTTGGAACTTCTGCCAACACCACCTTGTTGCGGGTACCAGTTGGATCAAAAAAACATATCGAATCATGAGAAACGGAAGTGAATTGAACAGAAGCTGAGAGAACAATATCCTTTTTTTGTAATCTTAAATGTGCTAGTTTGTGATCTAAGATCAGTTCAGTTCTTTCAGACTTATTGTCTGTTGAGGCCGTTTGATTCTTATTTGTGTTTGATTTTGATGCATTCGTTGAAGAATTAGATGTTGATGAGAATAACCGTAGATCTTCAAAATCTGATGATAACAAATCTGATCCAGTTTCCAAATATTCTTGTAACCTTAGTTTCATTTCAGTTTTGTTTCTCTCTGTCAACAAATTCTCAATATGTGTATCTTGGAAACCACCATTGTAATTTGGTCCTAAATACCAGGATACCATGATCCATTTTAAATCCATGGCTTTGTTGATCAATGTAAGTCCAGAAATACCAAACAACAGATTATCTGCAGCAGAAGACCCACTCAACACAACTTTGATGGCAGCACTTCTTGAAACAGAGGATAAAGGGGATGTGAAATTAAATTTGGCAAATGACGTTGAAGATGATGAAGTGCCATTCTCTTTCAAATATTCAAACAAATAGCTGGTCTTGCAAGATTGAATATAGTTTCCATTAACAAACAAATCAATCCTAGAACTTTTGAGGTTGTCACATCGATGAACCAAAGCAACGTTGTACAATTTGCCAGACTCAAAGGAAAAACTTTCAAAACACTGAGATTCAAAATATTTGCTCACTGAGTTCCGACTCTCAACACAGAGCTTATGATCATCTAGTGAGTACTGTAAAATGTAACTTCCAATGTCGTTATAAACTGCTAGCATTGGATTTCTTGAAGAGTTACCAACTCTAGAACCATCATCTTCGGTATCATCAGCACCATCATCATTCTTATAGTCCACTTGAATCCAAGTTTGAATTGTGAATCCCTTCTTAATATCATCTAAAACCAAGTTGTTGAATCGAAGAGATGATTGATAGTTAGTTAGATAAATAAGAGGCGTGGCGTTCGGATATTCCAGGAAAGAGGAAGTGAAAAGCGATCGTAATTCCGGGTCTTTGAAAGACTTGTAATAGAGAGATGAGAGTTGATCATTGGTCAGTCCCATCTGTAACAACGCAAATAAAAGGTTTCTTGATAGTGCTCTTAGTTCATGGTTTAGTGGAATGTCTATGTCCATAAGTAATTGAATCAATTCAGGGGAGTATAACCTTGGCTTGTTGATTGGGAACAATATGGTGAGATTGTAGATCAGTTCAAGGACAAACCTTTGGAAAAGTGGCCAGTCCTTGTTTTCATTTTCATCATTTATGATGCCAGATATCAATGAGTATAGCTGGGTGTTGTGGTCTTGTTTAAAAATTGTGTTTAGCGATATGGTGTCTAGAAATGCAAGGATCAAGCTGTCATCTGAGGCCAGCAAATGCCAATTGTCAATAAAACTCTTGAGCGAGAGTTGCTCATCTGTACCGGCCACATCGAGGCAATTGAGGAGTTGTGTTGTCAGAGATTGAAAGTCAACCATCTGGAATGACTTTTATTGAGATTTAGGTGAAGTATGAGGAACAAAATGTCAAATTGAGTGGGGTTTCCCTTTTCCAGAGTCCAGATGTACACCAATGATCATATGTACTGCAGATCTGGCCCCAAGGCGAACTTGATTGTGCAAGGGCAAAAAGTGTTGATCTCATGTAAGCGCTGACGTAAGTAGTATGGGGCCAGCCATCACGAATGAAATATTTTCAAAAGTATTCCCAGATTAAGTGATTTTTGGAGAATTCAGAGTTGTGAATAACCTTTATTTTTATTACAAACAAACAACAAGACCTGGATAGAGATTTAGGGAAAAGCCTAAATTGCTGAGTGCTAATGGTTGTGATAACAATTGGTTTCTTTTTTTACAATTACATTCGTCGCAGGTGCTAACTATACTTAGTGTATTCTTCCGAAGGGTGATCATTTTGCTGCTACCCACATATTAC
>JAKTRY010000525.1:0-14734 GCA_030579935.1 Ambrosiozyma cicatricosa | reverse complement strand
CACCGTCTTCTTTTGGAATGTTGTCCAAGTATGCGACCCAACCACCATGGGTGATTTTACTTCCATAACCAATTTGTTCCTTCAATGAGATTGGAACACCATGTAAGGTACCAACTGTCTTTCCTGTCTTGGCTAAATGGTCATCTAGTGATTGAGCTCTGGTTATAGCTTCGTTGATGAAGAAGTCACAGGCAAAGTTGGTGAATTGATGTGCAATGACAGCTCTGTGGGCAAATGCTTTCAAGACGTCAACGGATGTGTATTTTTTGGAGGCAATGGCCGAGGCTAGCTCAGTTGCTGTCAAGTTGGTTATTATGTGTTC
Organism: Ambrosiozyma cicatricosa; assembly: GCA_030579935.1. Taxonomy (NCBI): domain Eukaryota; kingdom Fungi; phylum Ascomycota; class Pichiomycetes; order Pichiales; family Pichiaceae; genus Ambrosiozyma; species Ambrosiozyma cicatricosa. Next base: position 14,412 of record JAKTRY010000525.1, on the reverse strand, counting down.
TTCAGGTGATAAGTGTTTCGTCTTTGAAAGATAAGCTAAGGTGTTGAATGGTGCAGAGTCTAATGTCTTTGGCACTTCGGATTCTGGAACTCTGTATTCTGGAAGTACATTTTTGTTCAACGCTTCCTGGTAGGCCTTAATCTTTGGCTTCCATTGTTCAAATTTTGCAGGGTCGGAGAAATCATCGGTGAACTTGTAAACGAATCAACATTTGATATTGAGACCCCGATCAAAGTGACATTGATCGTCGAACAAGACAGTAGATATTCCACAGGTACCTTTCATTCATCAGCTTCCCTTTTTTTCTTCCCCAAAGCTATGTGGTGCTTACTTTACCTGAAAGAATTTGAAAAAGAAGAATTGCTGACTTTGATCTTAATGAGTGTTACGATAACTAAAACAGAAGACGACCTTTGTGAGGAAGCAGTATATGCAGACAGCAACGTCAGACCACGAATTCAAACATCCATTTGGCATGTACTTGAAATTTCACATATCGCCACCTTTCCTGAATTTACCCCAAGATTTTGCCAAAAATGAGATTCAACAGCGTGTCCCATATCTGAGTCACAAGCGCAACCCATACCAATGGAATGATGTTATTTTAACGTAGCACATGGCCATCAATTTCTCCATTCATACATTAATGAAATTACAAGGAATTATTGTCACAGGAAGTTAGAGAGTTGTTCATTTGATATTTCTGCTAGAATAGAGAGCTAGCTAACACACTTAGCCATCGTCGTGTCGCTGGATGCAAGCGCCCCCGCATATTTCTCCATTGAGAAAGTGATATTATGTCTTATCTATCTTTTATTTAATTGGACACTAACGGCAGAGACATTTATTCAAGGCCTCACCATTTGGTTATAGGGTACTTCATATCTACGTGCAACCACTACATCAATGATCAGCATGACTACAACTACATTGTTAAACATCTGATACGGTGTGGTATACAAGCTTCTCGAATACACATAACTTGTTCCTGTCTATAGAAACAACAAATAAATGTCCGTATTTACCCAATCATCTTTATCTGATCCCAAAATCAACAACTAATTCCTAGTGTATCAATATCGAATTTATCGCATATCAACCACCGCCAAGAGATTTTTTATTGGCATCGCTTCCACTCAAACCAGAGTTATTTTAAACTCGACGGACCAAAATTGAATCCATCTTCAGAGTTACATATCTAGCTTGTTTAGTCAACTTGACATTTACATTAAGTGTGTTGCGTTACTAGTTAGTATAAACGAAATATGCCTCAATGGACTGCATCTTAAATTTCCGTATACTTTGAAAGGTGCTATAATGCATGTTCATGTTCATGTTCATTTTGATTGTTTTATTTACTCCATATCATGATGAAATCCCATTAGCGTGCCAATTTTAACTGCTGAAGTCTGACCTGCGCCCATCACCCGGACTAAATTCCAGTTATATATACATCCACAACTGAGTCTTCCCAATTAGGGAACTACGCGATATGTCATCTGTATATGATGACCAGCCATCTATGATGGTTCTCTCACCTTTAAACATATGATGCAACCAGTAAGTGTTGTCGCTTAAATCAATTTTTAAGTTCTGATCTAGGTGGAAATATCAGCTATTATATAAACTCATATCATCAGCGTTGATAAAGTTTCCGGTGGAACATTTGAGTTTTTCAAAGACAGATTGGCAGCTATAAGCAATACGTTAATTCTCTAATTATTTATGACCATCAATTCCTTTTGATTATATGAGATAAATAGTTTCAAAGTTATAAATATCAACTGAATGTTACACTTTTTTTTCGGCTGATCGTCTTCAGCAACTACCCAGATTACAATTTTTACCATTGTCTACAGTACAACAAAACAAAACAATTACAGTTTACTAAACCCACTCCCCTCAACATGAGTATTGGATCAGGAGAGACGATACAAAGCCAGATAGATATCACTAAAATCAACTCGGTGAAGGTACAGAGTGGGTTTGATTTCAACACTGAGACGCAGAGAGGTTTAAAACAAAGACACATTCAAATTATCGCCCCTGCTTGTGCCATCCGCACAGGCTTATTTATCGGTTCGGGCTCAGGTTTATCAACATGTGGCGCAGCCGGTTTATTGACCGGTTATTCTATCCTATGTGTTTTTATCTGGTTTGTCATGAATTAACTTGCTGAAATGGTGACGTATATTCTAACAAGCGGTAAATCAACAATGTATGTTCTATGTTAAAGGTACACAGGTAACCGTTCTTTAAGTTTTATTGCGTGTTTTAATTTGTTTTATGCACAAGCGTTAATTGCCCCAAGTGAGCTCACAGCTGCTTCATTTGGAATGATAAAATCAATGTTGCTGTATGGATCATATATATATCTTCTGGGTTTCCATCGTTGCTTTGAATCTCATATAGCAGTTGGTGTCTTTGGTGAAGTCGAATTCTGGATTGGTTCTATTAAGTTGATTACCGCCACTGGTTTGATTATTTTAGGTGTAGTTCTTTTCTTTGGTGGAGGTCCAAATCAACATGGTGTCTTAGGTTTCCATTACTGGAATCACAGGTGTTTTCGTTGAATATTTGACCACAGCTATAACACTGGTCATCAAAGCAGGTTTTGCATTTGTTTTAACTCCAGAATTGATCACACGTGCTGCTGCAGAATCAGAGCATCCAAGACACAACTTACCCAAAGCTACCAGAAGATTCATCTACAGACTGATTTTCTTCTACTTTCTTAGTCCTTTGGTTATTGATATCATTGTGAAAATAAGCCATCGGCTAATTCTGTTGTCGGCTGTTTCGGTATATCCGGGTTCTGGAATTTTCCCGAACGATCGGTTATTGTTTACTATTCTACAAATTGATAGTAGTTTCTAGTGTTTTCCTATTAGTATTTTCTAGGTATCCATTCAGACTTCAGTCCACAAAGAGGAACGGGTGACGGCCCTTTCCAAGGGGTTTGGTCTCTTTGTCTTGGATTTTGAGGGTCCGTCCTTTGTGGATGTTGTACCTGGAATGATCAAATGTTGACTCCGTGTTGGGCTCGGTGATTAAATCTCTTCATCCTAACTAGTGCATATATTTCTTAGGGACCCGCTCCTTCTTTGCATGGTTGATGTGTTGGATATTGAGTGTTCTGACTTTCTGGCTCTTGAACCTGAAATGTCACGTACTAATTTGTCCATGTGTCTATGTCTATGACGCGATTTTTCCTTGCGCTTGGTCATTTCTTTGATAATGAATTAAGTCACAAAACACATGATCAGATAGGCGATAAACATTCCTGCGGGGCCAGTGGTGTAGAGGACACCACCACCACTGGTGAGAAAGATACCTGTTCCAAAGACCCCCACTAGTGCTAGCATTTGAATGTGACGTTGTTGGAGGGATTGTTTGAGTCTGATTCTTTCTCCGTCGAAGACACTGTTTGTGTCTCTGTCTGTTTCGACTTCATGGATTTCGGGAATGTTGGCGCTGTTTTTTTTTCGAGGTCTTCGACTTTGGTGTGATTGTGATTGTTATTGTAATTGGAATTGTTGTTGATGTTGATGTTGTTGCTGTACGGTTCTTCGGTGTAGTTATGAACATGAATGTCGTTTGAATCTCTGTTAAGTTTGGCGTTGTCGTAGTTGGAAATTGAGCCTGATGATGAAGAGGATGGTAATGAAGACAGTCAGTTGCGATGACCAACTCCTGGTATTTTGAAATTCACAGCCATGATGATACAACTGTTAATTTTTATGTTGAAAAACCAGACCTATTATACTTGTATATCATCCTCACAAACTGATAGGAATTGGAATACTTCAAGTACCAAAATGAAGTTAACAAAACAATGGTCAACCATAAGCAACTCTCTCACGATATATGTTGGAAACTGCAGTCAGAAAGAATAGGAAAATGGAGAACAACCAATAATTAACGAATAAGATGTAAAATGAATTTGAATCCACATCGCAAGCCCAATCATCATCAACGCCATTAGTTGCATAACAACAATTACCAACATAAGCGATTTTCTTCAATACTCAGTGGGCTCACCTATCTCCATCTGAACACACAAATATTATAATTTCGGCAGTATACTGTGGTTCATAATGAGGTAACATGTTCAATTTAAAGTTTCATTGTTTTGTTTGATACCACAGTTATGCCATAAGACAGAACGCGAGAATGAACCACAAAGTTAAAACACTTGAATCACAATTTTCTATACATATATATATGCATGAACTTAAATGGATACCCAATTGTCCAGTTTGTAGTATAAATTGCCTATTCAGGCATGATAAGACACCCCGTGAGTCGTAACTAGTTGACATTCATTGAATAATATAACAGTAACCTTCTGCCAAGAAAGAAGCTATAGCTGACTCTTAAATTCTTGATAGATTCCAGCTAGCCAACGTACTGAAGGCCTGAAGGCTGAGACCCATATTGAACATGTGTTGTCTTGTGACAATTGTTGTTTTCAAATATATGTGAGTACAGCCTTCACACATCAAATACCATAAAGTAATGCCAATTGCTTGAATATGACACGTATAGAGCAATGTATGAAAACCATGAAATTGAGATAGTAGTGCCGTAGATATAAGCCAGATAGATAGATAGATAGGTAAATTGATCATCATGGTCATTCTTTACTATTGCTGTTCATATTGTAACTTGCAAGTAATTTAAGCCGACGTTCAAAGCAATGCACAAATAACTAAGACATAAGCTAACCATATAATTATTGTATAAGAGAGATATGGGACTTGTGGTTGAATGTTGAAACTTCAGATTCAAATGTGGTGGCGTTCTTTTCAGTTTAAGTTTCAATCTCAAACTGTTTGAACTTCGGATGTGCGTTAGGTATGTATGGTGTACACTGTACTGTACCTTCACATTAAGTCAATTGGGTGTACGACATGAGGATGTATTGATGACAAGCTCTTGGACGGGGAGTTTGTCAAGTGACTCTGCCGATATCACAGGTCACTGATCGTCGTTAATCCCGATAGACTTCGGTCTGGGGACACATGATCTGGAACGGTCGTCCTTTAGGGTCTAACCGTATTTAGGGAGACTTTGGCTTAGGTAAGCATGGTACATGGAGGCCCGGTTCAGCGTACGTAGCTCACTATCCTGGCAGAGTTCAATTTGTGAGCTAGCTTCTTAATTGAAGTTGTGTGTGAATTGCCTGAAACAGAAGAATCATCTCAGACATATCGAAGGAATCTTGAGCCATAGGAATTTGTATTTTCAATTCAGTCAGCTAGATCAAAGTATCATCATTATTTCAATATACTCAAGAAACTCTCTGAATAACTTGGAACTATAAGCAAATGGATCATCGATCATGACTCAGGGTTAAACAACGTTGGATCTTTATATCGAGATTTGATGGATGTGTATCTTGATCTGTAATCTGTGAACCATACGACCGTAGATCATCGGATTAAATGAACGCCTGTTGGAGTTGGAGTTGGAGTTGCGATGTCCTTTCTTGCAGCGTAGGTGGATGGATCCTGGATTGCAAGACCTCTATGAAAGTTTGGTTAACCACGTACCCGGCTGAGTACGTAGCAGGACAACTTGACTATTCAGATGTGTCTCACCTATACAGGCCAAGATAGTGGATGATGTACTGAGAATAAGATGAGGGTAAATCAGTGAGGGTTGACCATCACGTGAAAGGTACGTGTGAAGTGGAATTCAACTCAATACTAACTAATGGTTAGTTTACCTACGGAATCTATCTGATTCCCGACAACGCCAAATTGATTTATCTCTGTGGTAGGTAGTATAATTGAAATTGACATTGTATTATTTGAGAAAACAAGTTAAAGCGGCGCAGTAACCCAGTCTCTGGCGCAGCAACACTGAGCAACAGCCACATAGTAGCAAATAAACCCGTGCACCCTTTGTTTTATTATCCGTCGTGTCCCCCCCAAATGCCTCCCATACTCCATATCTTGATTCCTGTACCCAACGGCCATAAGCTGCTATATACGATGTTCTGGTTTCCGAGTAACTGCTAATTGACCCATAATTCAAAAGCTGCACCCAAAAATCTCAGAATCTCAAATGTTCTTTTGATCCTCATACGAGTCTTATATAGATGTAAATGGTTCGGCCAGTTTTTGCAAAGCTCAAAAAATCGAATGTTGGAGCTTGGAGGTTGTTGGAGAATCGTATAAAAAACATGTGCAGGACTGAGGACTGTACGTTAAGTGACTCGTGAGTGAATAAAACCTCAATAATCCTTTTGTATGCACAGAAGTAACAGAACAATCATTCGTATATGTGCGTACTTTAAAATGGCAAAACAGCCCACTTGTTCAATCAATATTCTATTTGAATCATTCTGCTTTAATAGAAGCATGAGAGCTAAACTGTTTTTCACGTAAATATTCGTATTTCCCCTACGTCGAACAAAAAAAATTTGGAAAATATCACACTACTTTCAATTAGAAGTTGATTCATCCATTTGTCATCTACGGTATTAATCCAGACTCGAGTTATTGGTTGAAGTTAAATTGAACTAGATACTTTAAACTCTTCATCTTCTATGTTGTAAACAGTCAAACAACATAAGGACAGTTAAACGTACCAAAGACATTACAGTGAGATCGATCTGTCAAACTCAAATTCTCACCTGACATATTTTAATTTTTACGCAAAAAAAATTGCCAGTTTTGAAAGTTGAAAGTCGATTTTCGCAGCAGCAGTGAATTCAGATTCAGTGAACTTTGAATTTGAATTTGGTGAACAGGCTAAACTAAACTCAGGGCAACCTTCACCACAAGCCAACACTGACTAGACAGTAGTGACATCACAGTTACCTATCAGCAAGTGTCATCATCCTTCGTCTTTCGTCTGACAGCACAGCAAGTGTAAACAATCAGGTTCAACTTCAACAGCATACACAGAGGCACACAGAAGAAATCAGATACCATATCCATTTTTCTTCTCTGCTAAGTTAAACCTTCACCAACTGAAATTCAACATACTTCGGAACACAAGGAAACCAAACTAACCTCACTTCCCACCACATTAATACCAAATAAAATCACGGAATCAAACTATTTTCATAAAAGACACCCACAGACATCATGCCAGAGACTGAAAAGAACCAGATACCAGAACAACCAGAATTTCTAACGTACTCCTCGTTCCCATCCGGCAAGCATGAGGGCAAGACCCACTTCATTATCGTTGGAGCAGGTATCATTGGAGTCTGTATCGCTTTTTACTTGACAAGACATCCAAAATTCGATCCTAAGAAACATTACATTACCATCATAGAAAGTAAGAGAGTCGCCGGTGGTGCTTCTGGTAAAGCAGGTGGGTTGTTGGCATTATGGGCTTTCCCTCAACAGATTGTTCCTTTGTCTTTCCAATTACATCAAGAGTTGTCTGATGAGTTCAATGGTGAAAAAGAATGGGGTTATAGAAGACTGACTACCATTTCTGTCGAAGGTGATATTTCAGATGCTAATTTGGCTAGAATTAAAGAAAGAGAATCCAATCCTTCCAAAACCACGGAGGCGAATAAAGAAAACAACAATAAGAGCAGTACAGCAGCAGCAACCACATCAACCACAAATAACAACAACAAAGATGAACCAGTGGTAACTCAACCAGAAACTAAGTCTGCACCAAGCAGAACGAAATCCGCCAAACAAATCAAGAAAAACTCAATTGAGATAACCTCAGAAACAACAAATGAAGACGGCACTGACTCTGGAATCCCAGCACTACCAAAAGACCTAAGCTGGTTAAACGCATCCGTTATTCAAGACTGGAACCAACTAGGCAATGAATCCACGACGGCACAAGTCCACCCATACCAATTCACCACGTTTATCTTGAAACAATGTATTTTGACAGGCGCCGTGGAATTAATCATAGGCAAAGTGGACGATATAATCATCGATGAAGATTCTGGGGATTGTAAAGGTGTTTATTATTATCCATCAAGTGCCCAATTGGAAAACAGTGAAGTGAGTGAAGAAAAATTTGAGTTGTACGGTGATCAAGTGATTATGTCTATTGGACCATGGACTTCTAAGATTTTGCCCGATTGTCCTATTTCTGGTCTCAGAGCACATTCAATCACTGTTGCTCCTAAGGGTGTCGATGAGGTGTCTCCTTATGCTGTGTTTACCGAGTTGAAATTGAACAGTCCTGATGATCCAACCCCAACTTCAACAACAACAACAACCACAGGAGCGAAAGACGGTGGTGTGAAGGAAGAACAACAACAGAAACAACAGACCAAGTTCGTATCACCTGAGATCTATGCACGTAAAGACGAAGTGTACGTGTGTGGAGAAGGTGACTCCTCCGTGTTAATCCCTGACACAACAGACGATGTCGAAATTGTGACTGAGAAATGTGACGAATTGTTCAAAAACGTCTCCAAGATCTCCAATACCATAGCCAACGGTAAGATCCTCAAGAGACAAGCGTGTTACTTGCCTGTACTTGACATTCCTTCATCTTCGGGTCCATTGATTGGTGAAACTAACGTGGAGAACTTGTATCTGGCCTCGGGCCATTCTTGTTGGGGGATCAATAATGCCCCAGCTACTGGGTTGTTGATTAGTGAGTTGCTTCTGGATGGTGAGGCTCGTAGTTGTGATATCTCGGCCTTGAATCCGGGTTTGTATTTTGATGCTAGTTTGGTTTATGATGATGAGGAGGATAGTGAGTTTGATGAGGAGGAAGAAGGGGAGTATGAGGATGAGGAGGGTGAGGAGTATGAGAGTGAGAGTGAATGATTTACTTTGTTTATGAATTAGTTAGTTGATGCATGGTGTTGAAGTTGAGGGGGTTTCTTGTTGCTGATTGTTGGTTTTGCTATACTATTTTTCCTTTGGTTGATGAACATGAAACATGAATGATAAACATGCAGTGTTTAAGTTAAGTCTTGGGAGCAATGAACTTGGATTGACTGATTGGTACTCAGTTGGGTAGTTGATGTCTTGGTAATTGGTGGCTTGACTGTCCGTGATAACTAACTTCGTGAGATAGATTTTTTTCAGGCTTAGGGTTGTTTCTCTGTTCAAGTTTTCCATTGCTTCATCAATAGGGCCGTGTTTCTGGTTTTTCATTTTATTCATTTATCTTTTATTCTCCCTTCTCTTTTTTTCTCTCTTCAAACTAGTTGACCTACCCACTCTTCGTTTTGATAGGTTGACATAGTCTTATCGCTTTTTCTATTCTTCGTTTTCTTATTGTTCTTTCATGCCATTGCTAATGCTAATACCTTTTTTTGTTTTCTGTTTTTGTTTTTCCTCTCTTATACTAATTTTGATTTATTTTTGACTTACTCTTTCTTATCTTTATCCCCACAATTTCCCTTTTTTTCGTTTTTGTTATTCAATCTACGTTGAATCTCTGTTTTATACTTTTTTTGTTTTTCATTCATGTTCTTGTTTTTGTTTTTTCTTTCTTTTATCTTTTGTGTTTTTCCCATTCTTGTTTTATTTTGTTTTGTTTTGTTTTGTTTTGTTTATTTACATTATCTTTTTTTTTGTTTTGATTTTTTACCTTATATTATTAAAAGACTGACTGTGTTTTGTTTCTTTATTTATACATCTTGCTGTTTAAGAGAGATCGAGCTTGTTTTGACTTAACGAATTCTTCTAATTTTGAATTATATATACGTGTTTCCAAAATATACCTACTATAGCTACCATATGATACATATGCAATGTGGCTGATTTTCGAGCCTCTAGCTAGTATGTGTATAAGCTCAAGATATTCGGCCGATGAATTTGCAACTCGGACTCGGGTTCAAACCCTGCAACCCTGCGGGCCCGGAGTCATATGGGCCTACTATATATATATATATGAACCACCAATACGTACCTCTAATAGCTGTGAATTTCGGCTTCACTTAATGATCATTAATTTAAGGCGTAGACAGTAAACACAGGTAGGTAGCCATCGATGATCGGCAACAGGGTTTGGCCGCCCAAGGGTCCATGAGCTCCATGCTCTACATGTTATACAGTTACATGTAGAGCCATCTATGATCTCAGTTGAGTGACATGCGCACGCCTCTCACAATTTGGTCTTAGTTGGTCTAAAATTTTTAGAGTCTACTATAGCTAGTGTACGAAGGCTAGCCACGAGTCAGGATTCCATGGACAGTGGACTCTAGAGATGGATGAGTCATGTAGTAGTTAGTATAGTTATAGACGGGTTTTGAATCTTAGAAGATTATGGAGTTCATTGATCCATTGATCCTTGCGTTGTTAGAGAAAGCGCTGTGTAAAAATCAAAAATCAAAAGTGACGGTCCCGGGATCAGGTGAAGAGAATCGAGGTTAAACGAGCAGCGAGTACGTAAGATTTTTTTTTGGGAGACTGGCTAGACTAGACTGGAGACTGGTGCCATTTTCATTTTTTGCCCTCAGGCCTCATTACTTCAAATCTCATCTCAAGTTTCAACTAACAAAACAATCACAGCAACCACCGAATCACCAAATCACCAAATCACCAAGTCACCCTTTTCTTCATCACAACCCCTTCAATCAAACACAACAACTACTTCCCGAATCACCAAATCCCTACTACCAATACCAATACTTTAATACTACAACACAGTCAATCAATTCAAAAATGTGGAAACTAGTGCAAAGCGGTTTATCAGTGGTTGCAGGAACAGCAGAACCAGAGTATGGCCCAGAGGCAATTCATCCAGTGTGTGCCGACTTGAAAGAAGGTGAACCGTTATACCAATCAATCGACAGATCAGACTTGAAGTACCAGAGTCCAGAAGGAACAAACGTGGAAACCCAGACTTTTTACTTTCAATCGGCTGAACATTTTGGATTTGCCCAGATTATTCATTCTGATGTGATGGGTATCTCCACGACATCGCAATTCACATTTAAAGTGTTTGAGAAGAGCAAACCTGATGAGTTTGTTTGGACTTCGACTCATTTAGAGAATTTCGCTATTGTTCAAGATGGCGTTGGGTTTAAAGCTGATGATTTGAAAATTGAGTTGAGTGAAGACGGTAAGACTTATACTGTTCACAGTGCCGTGACTAAAGAATCACTCGTTGATTTGAAGTTCGAGTTGATTGGTGATGGTGTAAAGTTTGGTAAGAACGGTGCTACAATTTACGGAACTGACGTTAATGAACCATGGGGTTCAATGCGTCATATTTTCTGGCCAAGATGTCATGTCACTGGTACTATTGAACTATTGTCAAAGCAAGCCAAGTTCGCTCATGATAAAACTGATGAATCCAAGTCTGTGAAATTACAATTCGATGACGCTAAAGAAAAAGCCCTAGGTATGTACGTTTTCGCATTACAAGGTATGAAACCTCATCATGCTGCCGCCACATGGAACTTCTTGAACTATTACTCAGACAACTATACCGTGACATTAATGGAGTTCACCACACCTAAGGCTTACAACTCGACGTTGGTGACAGTGGCCATTACAGTGGACTCGAAAGGTGAGGTTGTGTTGGGATCCATTGACAACAAGACCAATTTCGTTGAGACCGAACATGATGATGAATCAGGTTGGGATTTCCCAAGAAAAATTCAGTATATTTTCAAAGGCCAAAACTCCAAGAAACAACCAGTAGAGATTGAGATTGGTGGTGAGTTGAAGAATTTAAGTGAGAAAGTTGATGTCATGTTTGAGATTCCTCAGTTTGTTAAGAATATTGTGAGTGGTGTCGCTGGTACTAAGCCTTTTATTTATCAGTTCAGTAATGAGTTCAAGTTAAAGTTGACTGTTGATGGTGTTGTTAAGAAGGAAGAAGTTGGTTATGGTTATAATGAATCCAGTTTTGTCACTGAGGCTTAAACTAGGGGCTTAAGCTTTGAGCTTGAACATGAACTTCTTTCTTTCTTAGAATTGGGTTTTGTTGCCATTGCCATTTTTGCTAGATGGATTAGAACTTTTCTTCATCATTCATACTGACTTCAATTCCGTTGCTTGTATGTTGTCTATTTGCTTTTTTCGTCTTCCTTTGAATTTCTTCGATTTTTAATAACTTTAATTTAATTCAATTTAATTTGATCTTTAATTACGTATACACCCCACCTTGTTTACCCATAAATTTATAATAAATATAACACTCATGAGCTAATCTACTACGCATGCATGATACCAATAACTTTACGTCTCTATTCATACATATATATATATATATATATATAGATAAGAGACATACCGAATAATACATATGTATACATAAAGTTAAATAGCCATATATAAAGACGCACCCGATTATATGCGATAGATGAGTATAAACTTCAAAGGACTAGCATGGTTCCACTTCCTACTTGTAAAATCCCAAAACTGACCATGTATAAGCTGTACGTGTTTAGGTATTGTATGCATATATCATGAAGGGGAATATACTCTATTCTCTTTCACCACGTGTTTCATTTAATAATTGTGTTCATTTGGCTTGATCAATCTTCGAAGGTCAAAACATATAGGCGAATATTGGTTTAAAAATAATAAATTATAGCAAGTCCAAAAATTGAAAATATCCGTATGTATAAGAGCTACTTTCTTATATGTAGTTCAGAGGATTTGAAACACAATTGATGATCAGTTCAATTTGGAAACCCATGTTCTCCAATATTAAGACGATTGATGGCCAGATCCAGCATATAATATCCAAGAAACGCCGACCACAAGACTCATTTTTATTGGTTTATCTGGTGCCTCATCCACAATATATTTATGTATCCTATAACCCATCCCTTTTCATCGGAGAATGCAAAATCGTCCCGCAAACCACCCCTTGTGACCATGGGTTCTGTTTCATTGAAAACAACTTTCAAATAGACATGCAGCGACTGTAGCTCTTGAATCATACAAATTTGGGTCAGATATGAATGCTCCATTTGAGAGGGAAAGAAAGGGATTGTTACACTCTTTTAAAGATTGTGTGAAAAACGGGATTCTACCCGATACTGGTGTGGTGGGGTACCTCTGCACTGGGGATAGATTCGAATGCGAATTCGACAGTCTCTCAACATGAAACTTTAAACTTTTATCTGGTTTGGAGTAACAACTCAATGAAATTATCCAATTGCTTCCACAATACTCAAACCCCACTATGATAGGATCTACTTAAGGAAATCTCTCTAAAGGAATCTGGCTTTAAGAAAAATGACAATTGAAAAGGAGGAATTATCGTACTAGCAGTGACGGATTTGGAAGTGACTTTGCTCTCCTCTGCAGACCAGTATCTTTTCAGTTCATAATTAGGGGGTAATAGAAGGGGCCTAGCTGGACTTGGTGAGGATTTATAAGCATCGTGGAATATTGGATAGGTGCTATCAACGCGTCAGCATTATTGAAAGATGAAACATTGAAGATAGGTTTATCACTGTGTAGTCTTTGTTGAAGTAACTCCTGTTGCTGAGTATAAATTAATGTGAAGAAATTAAAACTCATCTGCATTCGCTACTTCAGCAATCAATGATGGTTGGATGCCACTCCAAGATTCATGACCAGCTTGCCATCCATAGTGGTGTTTGCATCTATCCTTCAAACGGGTACCGTATGCCCCATAACCATGTTCGCTGACCATTTTCAAAGCCTTTATAACAAAACTCGTACTGATCCCATTACCCTTCCAATACTCCTTCATACCATCCTTGATATCGTCCATTTGAAAGAAGAATGCTGTGGAAATCATCTAGCCTGGAATTTCTTTCTCTTTCTGATAATCTTGAATACCATACAACCTTTTGAACATCAACTCGAAACTCTCCTTGGTAATCAATGGATCATCCATTTGCACATTGAGCACACATGACTCATTGTTGAGAGTGTCATCATCTTGATCCGATGGGGTTTTCTTTGAGTCCCATTCTATTAGACACATGAAGTATGGTGATCTTTTGAGAAGTAAATTGTGTAATTGATATGTTGTGTCGAATGCTTTCACTTGAACATCAGAAGAAGTGCCATTTTGCAGAAGGTCTGCTGTGTATGTGTCATAAGACTTATATGATGATTCTGACATGTTTGTTTGTTGTGATTTGAATACTTGTTTATCACACTGTCCACCTCTTTCAAAATACCTGACACCGTCCAAAATTCCATTATCACGCGCGAATTGTCATGAAGTTGAATTTGAACCGGCTTCCTAAGATCGAAGTTTTTTGGCTGTTTCTTCAAATTCTAGTCATATTGGTGATTCATTAATCTTGTGACCCTACATACCAAACAACGATATTATATGAAATCAAGTGACGAATATCAAAAGTTTATCAATTTCATCAACTGTCAATTTACACAAGCTATTCGAAAGAAAGACACAGACTTACGAGGAGAACCATTGACACGGCATTCATGATACAGCAATATATCGACACAACGACACAACGACACAACTTCCTCACAACATTCAAAACATCATACC
>JAKTRY010000524.1:0-14793 GCA_030579935.1 Ambrosiozyma cicatricosa | reverse complement strand
TCAAAGAGTGACGTGAACTATAGAAATGATCCTATGAAGTACGTCGACAAAGAAAGGAAGAAATCAAAAAAGAGTAGGTCAAAATAAGTAAAAAAGAAAAAAGAGCAGAGTTATGCTCATTTTATACAGCTGAGGGACAAACTACACAGCTTCCATGCATTAAAAAAAAATTAGAGAAACCAGTTGGTTTACACACGACCACTGAAGAGCTTTAAGCGGAAGAGAGGGCTTGTTTACTTTTTAACGGGAGCTTGTTAAAGCTAATATACGAATGAAGGGGTAATTACTTCAACCGATATACTACTATAAACTAGCCTGTGAAATCTTGAACATTGATTATTGGACATGCATACAGTTCGTTCTGGGTCCACCTCGAGTGTGCAGTGTGCAATATGTAGTGCAATGGGTCAATGACCAATGGTCGGCATTTGATTTGCTGGTTCTGCGTTAAAGTTATCACAGAAATCAGTAAGGGCAAACCACTCCAGCCACTCCAGCCACGCAGTGCGCCGACTCCCATTGGCTGGTCAGTGGTCTAAAGACTGCAACAGTAGACTCCTGAGGGTCACACTCGCCACAGCAGAGACATGCCATGCCTGACTGCCATTGCAAATTCAAATGACATTTCTGGCAATATGCAGACAAGCAACATCAACAGAACAGAACAGTGCAGTACATAGTACATAGGACATAAGACGTACACCAACAGACTTGCACTTAATTTCAAGTGTCTTCTTGCCTTGTAAACACCATCTTTTCCACTTTTCTCCCTTTCCATCAACTCCACAACACCAACTTTTCACTGTCCCATATCCCATCTCAACCCATATCCCATCCCCTCAACAAATACCTTAGATTGTTTCGATAACTTTACAACAACTTTCATCTATAATTTCACGTTGTTTTCTTCACTTCCTTCATCTTTACATCGTCAATCACCTTTTGTATTCAACCAACTACTCAAGATGTCTACTGTTCAGCCAAAGCCTTCTATGTTCTCTCTGATCTCCCGCAACGGTACACCAGGAGCTACAACCATCAGGCAAGCCCAATCTCAATCCGGCCTGTCACACGCCCGTTACTTGAACGGCACAAATAGACCTTGTGACAATTGTACTTGCTCCCCTGGCTTACTATCAAGAAACTCAAGAAGGTCCTCTATCTATTTAAGACGTATCGCAAACACCTCTGCTTCTCATCATCACCATCATTCCCATAGAAACTTACATTCCAGTTCATCAAACAATTCACCATCCCCTGCAACAGCAATGCCATCATCGTCCGCAGAAAATTCAGTTCAAGGCTCTCCAAGAAGACGTCAACAACGTGCCAGAACTGCTAGCACATCAGGTGCAGAATCTCTTTACACAGTCGATACATCATGTGATTCAGATGGACATCGTGAAATTAACACTTCTTCAAGATTAGAGAAATTAAGATTGGAGATGGCTAAACATGATTTAGGTGTTTATATTGTCCCTTCAGAAGATGCCCATCAATCAGAATATACATCTCCGGCCGATGAAAGACGTGCTTTTATTTCAGGTTTTAGTGGTTCAGCTGGTGTTGCAGTTATCACCAGAGATGTCACTTGTATGAACCAAACACCTGAAGGGTTGGCTGCATTGAGTACAGATGGTCGTTATTTCACACAAGCTAGCAATGAATTGGATTTTAACTGGTTGTTACTAAGACAAGGTGTCGTTGGTGATTTGACTTGGCAACAATTTGCTATTGAAAATTCCATTCAAATGAGCTTGGATTCAGGTGATGTTGTTAAGATTGGTGTTGATCCAACCTTGTTTACTTTTGAACAAATTAAATCATTAGAAAGACAAATCGACAACTATTTACAGAAAGCTCAAAAGGGTAAAGCACAAGTGAAGTTGGTTGCCGTTAAAGAAAATTTGGTTGATACTATCTGGAACCTGTTTGAAGAGGCTCCACAGAGAGAATATAAGCCGGTTATGAAGTTGGATATTAAGTATACTGGTGAAGAAACTGGTTCTAAACTGAAGAGATTACAAGCTCAATATTTTGATAAGTTTGGGTCAAACACATTGATTTTGAATGCCTTGGATGAAATTGTTTGGGTTTTAAATTTAAGAGGTGATGATATTGAATATAACCCATTGTTTTATTCCTATTTGATCATTGAAGATGACAAGAAATTAACATTATACACTGATGCCCATGAAAGATTTGATAACTTGAAAGATTATTTGAAGGAAATCAACTGTACTTTGAAAAATTACAATGACATTTGGTCTGATATTAGAAGAGTTGCTAGTAATTTGCATGCTCAAAATAAAGACCTCTTATTAACTGAAGAAGCATCATGGAAGATGGTTAGTGGTATCATTGCTAATAATTATCAAATTGTGAGTTCACCAATCAGAGATTTGAAAGAAGTTAAGAATGAAGTTGAATTGGAGGGTCAAAAATTGGCACAAGTTAAAGATGGGTTAGCATTGATTCAATATTTCTCATGGTTGGAAGATCAATTAGTCAATGAGAGTGAACTAATAACAGAATATGAAGCTGGTGAAAAATTGTTAGAGTTTAGATCTAAATTGGATAATTTCAAAGGTTTATCTTTTGAAACTATTTCATCAACTGGTCCAAATGCAGCCATTATCCATTATGCTCCTAAACCAACTTTAAGTGCTGTTATCAACCCAAATAAGATTTATCTCTGTGATTCAGGCTCTCAATTCTTGGAAGGTACCACAGACACAACACGTACTTTACACTTCGGTACACCAACTCAAGAGGAAATCGACAATTATACGTTAGTTTTGAAAGGACATGTTGCATTAGCCACATTGAAGTTCCCAGAAGGTTGTTCCGGTTTCCAAATCGATGCTATTGCAAGACAATTCCTATGGACCGCTGGTCTAGATTATGCTCATGGTACAGGACATGGAGTAGACGCATATGGTCCAGTTCATTCTATGGGCGTTGGAATTGGATTTAGAGACTATTGCAAGAAATTTGAAATTAAACCAGGTCATTTGATTTCCAATGAACCAGGTTATTATAAACCTGATTGTTATGGAATTAGAATTGAGTCTATGATTTTTGCCACGGTTGTTGATGGTGTTGAATTTAATGGTAAAAAATGGTTGGAATTTGAAACAGTTACTAGAGTTCCTTTCTGTCAGAAATTGATTAATGTTTCATTGTTGAGTGAAGTTGAAAAGAAATGGATTGATGGATACCATAAATTGGTTTGGGAAACTTATTCTGACAAGTTGGATAAGAAGAGTGTTGCTTATAATTGGTTGAAGAAAGAAACGAGTCCTTTATGATTTCGATACCAAATTTCTTGGTGCCTTTTCTTATTTCATGTTTGATGTAATCTCGAGTTTTTATTCCTTTACTTTGATCCTATACCCGGCTTTATATACTACTTTAACTTTTCGTCAATTAGGTGGGCATAACGATGTTGTGTCATTTTTTTAATTATTTCCCTTGTTTCCGTTTTATATTTTTCGTGTTTGTTTTATTTTATATTCAAAAAATTATTTATAACTTTTCTTCAGCTTAAAACTAGTAAGTGTTATGGACTGTATAAATGTACATGGTTACTGCAATTATACAACTTTAAGTTTAAAGATATCGTTCAGAAGAAATAAATATTGGACGTTAAGAAATTGCTTGTATATATAAGAGAAAAAAGCAGACATGATGATAAGCTGATTCAACTGGTAGTTCGTATCTATGAATATTTGTGACAAGAGGGAAAAAAGTTAAATCTTCAATGTGTATCGGTTGAGTAACTCATGAAGCTCACAAATAACTATAGCAACAAAAAATAGAAAAGAAAAAAAGACGATTGTATAACACCTGAAATAGAAAAGCAAATATATGATCAAGAGAGAAAAAAGAGTTAAATTAAATCACCAAGATGTCAATAAACCGGTCACACCATAAAAGACTCACCACAACCACAAGAACCTTTAGAATTGGGGTTTTTGAAGATAAATTTGGAACTTAATTTATCATCCACCCAATCCATCTCGGAGCCAATGATAGAAAACAAAGCCTTTGAATCAATGACAACCAAAACATCATCTTGTTTAACAATCTCATCAAACTTTTCAGGTTTTGAAACATATTCTAAATGATAACTTAAACCTGAACAACCTCTGTTACGAACGGAGATTCTAATTAGTTTTGGTGTTGGTTGCTTTTGTAAGTTACGTAAATGGTCCATTGCTGTTGATGTTAATGTGATCACTTGTTTTAATGGTTTTAATTGTCTTCTCTTTCTCTTTGGTTTCTTGGCTGCTTTTTTCGATAGTTTGGCTTCTTTGATTTCCTCTGTGTTTTTCTTTTCCTCAGGTGTTGGAAGAGAACGATTCGTTATTGTATGTTTTGCCCACTTTGGACCCGTTGAAGTAGTAGAAGTTGAAGCATCTTTGGTAGATTGTTGTTCAGCTGACGTTGTCGTTGATGACGAACTTAGAAACTCGGCTGATTCAGCATGGGATGGACTATCGTTAGAGGACAAGCCTATTTGTTGGGTCGATATCGATCGGTTATGAATGTAACGATTTAGGATATGTGTCTTTAGGGTTATTGATATGGTTGAATTGTTTAATGGTGAGTTTGTCAGCAAAAGTAGAGGTGTTGGTGTTGACAATGGGGTAGTGGACCCGGACGTTAAGCTCAATAGCCTTGTGTGATTGCATTTGTTGGACATAAGCCTGATTCTTGATGCTGACAGTATACGAAGTAACATTTTGAGATGTGTTTGGAAGTACTCGGAAGTGGTTTGGAGAGAGTCTTGAAAAGATTATTGAATTGGTGAAGAAGACAGATATGGGTGAGTGTGCTGATTTGGTAGATTTGATAGATTAGTTGAGCTAGTTTGTCATGTAGGCAGAATATTAGCGAGAGCGACTTCGGAAATCTCCTGTTCTCACTGCTCACTGCTGGATCATAATTTATAATTTTGCAAGTCAGTCACTGGCACTGCGGAGTACTAGGTAGTCGTGGCGCACCACGGCGTTTGTGTGTGTTTGTATAGGGGATGACAAAATCCTGAATGCTGATTGGTGCGGCCTGCGGGCAAAAGAATTTGGAATTAGGGTGTAAGGCGTGGCTGGTGGGATGAATGTGGCTTGTGAGAACAGAGAGAATATTACTGATGCACGGGTGTGTCCAATCTCCGCATTTCTTTGTCAAAATCGAATTTATCACATGTGAGGAATCCATTTGCAACTGACATGTGAAAACACTGTACATACATACATGAACTCTCTTTAAAAGAGGAGTAAATCCCTGTTTTCCCCTTTTTTACCAATGCTTCCCATTTCCAATTTGCCAGTTTCAATCCTCAGCAAAACCCTCCACCACAAATAATGAAGCTGAAACGTTCTTTTCCTTTACTCTTAAGCTCCAAAAATCGATCAAACCCTTTATCCAAACTACTAGCCAGAAACAATGCTTTCCTCAAACTATTACATATCAGTTTAACTTCAAAACCATTCATTCTTTTCCTTCTCTCCATTGGTTCCACTTCTGCCTTCTTAATAGTTTACAACATTTGCAAACTTGTCTCTTTCATTCGCAAAAAATTAAGCAAGAGGCAACATCCTTGGACTTATCTCTCATCAATTCCCAAGTCTTCATTGTCTCAATCTAAAACACATAGGATTATCAATGTACCTTACAAAGACAGAAACATTAAGGTGAAAATAGATCATATCAATTATGATCGATATGAACATGATAAATTGATTTTCAAAAGATTTCTAAAAGAGACGTCTTCGAAAAAAACACAAAAATCAATCATTGAATCTAAAATCCTGGAGAAATTGTTTATCATTTGGAGACTTGTCTTGATTCCTAAGACTTTCCATAAGAATACTTATTTGTTGGTGTCTCAAATGGCTTGCTTAATTGCTAGAACCTGGCTCACTTTATTGGTTACCAAATTAGATGGTGAAATCATGAAAGATTTAATTGGTTTACGAGGCAAGTCATTCTTAAGAGATCTGATCTATTGGTTCTTGATTGCTGTTCCTGCATCATATATCAATTCAGGTATCAAATATTTGACTAGCAAGTTGGCTTTGAATTTCAGAACTAATTTGGTTAGATACTGTCATGATTTGTATATGGATTCAAGATTGGTTTATTACAAGTTACAATTTAATAACAGCAATGACCAAAATAATTCAGAAGAGTACCAGCTGGACTTCAAATATATTGATCAGAATTTTACTGAAGATATCAACAAATTTGCCACTTCTTTAACATCATTGTTCTCAAATGTTGGTAAACCGCTAGTTGACTTGATCTTTTTCGCTGTTTATTTGAGAGATAACATTGGAACATTTGGTATCGTTGGTATTTTGATTAATTACTTCTTGACTGGCTTGATACTAAGGCGTAATTCTCCAAATTTCAGCAAATTATGGAAAGTGAAAACTTATTTGGAAGGTATATATTATAATTACAATTTGAACTTGATCAACAATTGTGAAGAAATCTCATTTTACAAAGGTATCAAATTTGAAAAACTCAAGATTACAAGACTTTTCCGTAATTTGATATCACACATTGAACACGAAACTGTTCTTCGTTTCAACTATCAATTATTGGAAGAATACATTTTAAAATTCACTTGGCCTGCATTTGGTTACTTCTTTGCCGCTATACCAATCATTTTTGATGGTGGATCTGAAATAGGCATGGATTCAACAACGAACATGAGATCGTTCATTGTTAACAAAAGGCTTATTTTGAGTATGGCTGATGCTGGTTCAAGATTAATGTTTTCTATCAAGGATGTTTCGAGATTGGGTGGTGTTACGGATACTATTTTTAGTTTACTCGTCAATTTACATCAAGTTCATGATTTTAATTTCCAATATGGATTGAAAGCAAATGCCACTGGTTTTGGTTCCAGTTTGAGATTGAATTCATTTGCTTCAAAATCGAAGTTGCAACAAAATCAGCTGTTGCTACTGAACAATGGAATCACTGGAACGATTCAAAAATCATACCAGGGTTTAAGATTTGAAGATATCCCTGTGATTATTCCCTCGAGTGAAGGTGCAAATGGTGAACATTTAGTCAACCACCTTTCATTCCAAATCAAAAAGGGTGAATCATTGTTGATCCTAGGTCAAAATGCAGTTGGTAAAACCTCAATAATAAGATTAATCAGTGAACTATGGCCATTATATTCAGGTTTGCTTTCAAAGCCAAGTTCAAATGATATTTATTATGTGTCTCAAAAGAGTTATTTTGTCGGTAATGGTTCTTTTAGAGATCAAATTATTTATCCTTTGAATCATATGGAGATGCTAGTTAAAGGTTCCACTGATAGAGATTTGTGTGAGATTTTGAATGATGTTGGATTGGGTTATTTACTTGAAAGATTTGGTTCATTGGATTATAATCCTGCATTTGGTGGAAGTTCCCCCAATGGTTCAAGCAAGACAGATGAAACTCCAAAAGGGGCCGTTCTTGCTAATGGATCAGTAGGTTCTTCCCTTAGTAATGAAACTAACGGCAAGGGAATCGTTATTGATGATGTTATGGTTAATGGAGAAATTGTGAAAGTCTACAACTCAAACTCTGGTTCTACCGACGGCAAACAAACTTGGTCAACGTTACTAAGTGGAGGAGAAAGACAAAAATTAGTTTTTGCAAGAGTGCTTTTCCATGCCAAACGGTTTGTTTTATTGGACGAGCCAACAAGTGCAATCTCTTATGATTTTGAAGATATGTTGTTTGAATTGTTGAAAAAACGTGAATTCACACTGATTACTGTGAGTCATCGTGATTCATTGTTACGGTACCATGACTATCTTCTACATCTTGTGGATTGTGATCATTACGAATTCAAGAAGGTTGATGAGGAGTATTTGAAACATTATGAGAGTCAGCAGGCTGAGATCCAGTATTTGCAGAATGAGTTAGAGAAGTTGAATGGTTTGAAATTACGTAAAGAGAATTTGATTCATTTGTTAGAGGGTCCTGAATAAATAGAGAACGATTGAACTTTTGAAGTTGAGGCTAGAAATTTGTTGTTCGAAACCGGCAAAACATTTTGGATGGATTGCGAAAAAAACTACGTAAGAGATCAAACTGGTCATGGATCAACACTAGCTTCTGACTGTTTGTTTGTTCTGTGCCAATAAATTTTGTATATCCTATGGATTTATTTCCTCTTTAATAATATAAACAAACCAAGTATACGTTATAACTTATCGCAATATTAGTTGTCTTTCAATTACACCAAACAAACTTATCTTTACATCTCTCGTTGTAAATGTTGATAGCATAATCATAAACCAACTTATCCAATTTAACCATCTCATTCAAAGCCTGGTCATCGGAACCATTCAAAAGATATTTTTTCTCGATATCTCCTTCTTTGCCAAATGGATCTCTAACCTCTTTCTTAGCATGCAATTTAGAACCTAAGGAACCGAAAGGATTCAAATCAAACAATTGAACAGCAAGCTTATCCTCACATTTAACTAAATCATCAAAAAATGCTTTTTTTTTCAATTCATACTCTTTGAGATCAGATATACCAAAGTGTTTTTGAGATGGATAAATTGGACCAATTCCAATATACTCAATATTTTTTTCCGGAAATTGTAACACTTTCAAATGTTGGTTCATAAATCGGTATCTCTTGAATTCAAATCCAACAATGGTGATTCGATCCGGATAGTAACCGAATTTGGATTTGTACAACGCTAAACTAAACAACACATTTTCGAAACTATCTCTTGCACATTCTTCCAGCAATATCTTATCCTTACTATTCTTCAGTTCTGATAAAATCAATCCTCTATCTTGAGCACATTTCAAATATGATTCACTTTCGGATCTTTCGATCTGTTTTTTAGTAAATCCACCAGAGATGATAAGTGTGTTGTTTTGTAAATCTGTTTGTAATACTTTTAAAGATTCATAGATATGATGCAAGAATGAAATTTGATCCTGTGACTCTAACTGAAATGAAACTAATTGCCAATCTGATTGGGAAGTTCCTGGTCCTGGTGTTTCTGGTGTTGGTAAATATTCTGGTGATGATGACTCTGTCACTTCTTTCTGTGGTGTGTAGATGGCATGACATGGAAGGATAATTAATGTCTGTAGATTTTGCTTGGTCATACTGAGTCTTTTTGTTTTCCTTTATGTTACTTTTGATGTGAATGTGTTTAAGTTCTGTTACAGGAAGAGTTAGGAGTAATCAATGGTCAAAGTGGTGTCTTATAGCTGATGTTTCACTAAGAGTTGTCTAATTTCATGGAGATGACGTGGAGAAGAAGCCGCGAGTGACTTCCGATTCAGGAAACGTCCCCGCTCACTCAGATATTCGATTTTTAGTTCTCCTAATTGTAGATACTAGAACCACAGAGATGAGTTACAAGAAACCGGAAGTATAAACATTGAAGGTACGGTTCATTCAATTCATTGACCATATTGGTTGAGCCAAACTCAAATCCAAACAACCCTTAATAATCAAGACTTTTTATCCAACATACACGATGGTCAGCAAAACAATTGTATTTCTTTAACAACAGTTTAGCCTAACTTACCTAAAGATTTCAATAACCCTGTTTTACATTGAATTAAAAATAGATATATAGGCAGCCAGCTGGCATGTCATTACTGTATCTGGGCAAGCCATAAAAGATTCCCCTTTATTGACCAAAGCAAGTAGTCCTTGTCAGTGCGTTCATATGCAATATTGCTTTCTCTCGTTGTTTTAATTGACAATTTAATTGTACTATGTTTTGTATTAAACATCTGCGTATCATAACAAGTCAGTGATCTGCGTAACCAATAAAGTAAAACGGGAAAAGATATTACATTAACGTTGTAGGGTGTGTTGTAGCGTATATTCAGTATGATTCTTTCGACATCAATGAGCAAATTCTGGGCGTGATCCAAGATAATAGAATAGAGCCAGACCGGTATGCCATATGATATTGTAAAATGGGCTGTATAATTGTCCATATTAAGCTGCAATGATTTTGAATTGAAGATAAACAGAAACTGTTTTAAGCATGTCTTTAGCGTCGAACTGCTGGGATCATGGTAACTTGTTTAGGTGACCACGGCCTGTATCTCTATTTGATGATTGATGATTGATGATTGATAAGTTATTATTGGTGAAAGAAAAGGGAGATTTGATGTTAATCGGAATTGTGTAGTTAGTAGGGGTATCTTAGGAAATTGATCAGAAAATTCTCAATCTCAGACAGTCAACGGTTTCAACTTTTTGTGACCAAAATTTTGTCGAGGTTCCGAGAGTGACGAGTCAAAGACCCATGCTGTCTAGAGAGGAAGGTGGGAGAACTTTCACGTAGAACCTGTTATCTGCAAATTTGAACTTCTCTTTTAATCATCATACCATTTCAGATAACCATCAGGTTTCCCAATAAATGCTTTCTTCCTCTTCTTCAAGACGGACAACACGGATCAGAGCTCCAAAAGCTCAATCTAACAACAAGCAACAAATAGAACAATCATGGAGTGAGATCCAAACTGCCATTGTCGAAATCCAAAACAAAAATGCATCTGTGTTATCATTTGAAAAGCTTTACAGAATGTCTTATAATATTGTTTTGAAGAAGCACAGTGATATGTTGTATAATGGCGTGAGAACCACAATCGAAGATTTCCTTTCTGCTGAGATCAAGTCAAAGCTCGTCTCTATGCTAAGTGATCCGGATGAAAAGAATTATCTCAAATTACTCAATCAACTATGGGATGATCATTTGATCTCAATGAAGATGATAAGTGATGTCCTAATGTATTTGGACAGAGTGTATTGCAGGGAACATCATTTGCCCTTGATTTATGATGTTGGCTTGAATGCATTCCGAGATAAGATCATCAAGGATGACAACAACAGATTAGGCCAGCATACAACTAATTTGATCATTGACTACCTCAATAAGAACCGTTATGGTGAGATCGTCGATAAATACATCATTAAAGCTATCATATCCATGTTGGAATCTCTGAGTGAGGATGCTTCTGACTCACATATTGGCGAGAATTACTATCTACGCTCATTTGAACCATTGTTGATGCAATCAAGTCATCAGTATTACCTTGAAAAGGCTGCTGAATTATTATCCAATCAATCAGGTACAATGTATGTACTTAATGTGAAACAGCTTATAGCCGATGAAGAAACCAGATTTCAATTGTTTTTACCTGATTTTACTGCTCCAAAATTAACTGATTTAATGGACAATGATTTGATCACTGCAAATCTGGAATCTATTTTGAAACTGGAGACTGATGGTTTGAGTAGTTGGGTTTTTGATGCCAATATTGAAATCATCTCGGATGTCTTCAAGCTGGTTAGCAGAGTTGACTCTAGTCATGAGATGCTGAGAAGACAATTAAGAAATGTGGTTTTGCACAATGGTGAAGAATTGAATGAGAATACTAAAGCCGAAATGGAAGAATTGAAGAAAATAGAGGAGGCTAAGAAGCTTGAACAGCAAAAACAAAAGGAGCAAGAGCAGCAAGATGGTCAGGGCCCAGCTGCCCCTCTAAAAAGAAGACCAATAAAGAAGAGTGGTAAAGAAAATGCTACCCAATATGCCATTAAGTGGATTGACAATTTTCTGGTTTTGAAGAAGAAATATGATTTGATAGTATCACAGGCATTAGAATGTAACTTGGGACTTTCCAGAGAAATTGAAGCGGCATGTGCTGAGTTTTTGAATGAGAACAACAAGATTGCCGAATACTTATCTTTGTATATTGATGATGGAATCAAGAAATCATTCAAGGATTTGACAGCTGAGCAGATTGAAGAAGTTATGCATAATTGTATCGTTATTCTAAGATTCATCAAGGACAAGGATATTTTCGAGAAGTACTATAAGAACCATTTGGCAAGAAGACTGCTGCAACAAAAATCAATTTCAAGTGACCTAGAGATGAACATGATTACCAAGTTTAAGCAGGAGATTGGTTCATCATGTACCTCTAGCTTTGAAAATATGTTTACAGACATCAAACTTTCACAAGAGTTAGCAAACTCATTCAACACTGAAATCTCCAAGGATATTGGCCTCAAGTCACTCAACCACGGTAGAAAATTAGAACTTGATGCACAAATCTTAACCACAAGTTACTGGCCAATGCCAATCAATAAATCCATGGATGATGTTCAGTTTCCATCAATTATGCAACTGCTCAAAAGAAAGTTTGGTGATTACTATGCTGCTAAACATAATGGTAGAAATCTAACATGGGCACCAAACATGGGAACTATGGATATTAGAATGTCATATCCAAAGAAAACTTATGAAGTTAATATGCATACATTATCTGCAATCATCATTCTAATCTGTTTCAATGACGATTCACCAAAGTCAGAGTATACCTTCACAGAAATCCAAGAGTTGACACATATACCCACTAACGATTTAATCAGACAGCTTCAATCAATTTCCGTGGCACCTAAAACAAGATTGCTCAAAAAGAAACCAATGTCAAAGGATATTTCACCCGATGATGTTTTTAGCTTTAATGATTCGTTCAAGTCCCCTCAAACGAAAGTTAAAGTTTTGACTGTTTCCTCGAGCACGAAAGTCGAGAATGATCAACAACGTAATGAGACAATGGACATTATCAATAGATCAAGAGTTATGGAAACAGAAGCTGCTATTGTTCGTGTGATGAAGGCCAGAAGAACTTTAAGACATCAGGAATTGGTTAACGAAGTGATCAGACTGTTGATTCAAAGATTCAAACCGCAACCCGCATTTATTAAACTGCGTATTGAAAGTCTAATTGACAGTGATTATTTAAAAAGAGATGATGATGAAAGAGCTGTTTATCACTATTTAGCCTGAGACCAAGCCGGCCGTCGTCGAAGCCGTTTTACGTATTTTGTTTATTCTTTTCTTTTACCTTTTCATTTACTTAGTTTTATGCATGCTTATAATTCGTTTCACCTTTTTTTCATATAGGGCGACAATATAGTCGTCTTTTTTTAAAATCTATAAAGTTGTGCAGTACATATCCCAGGAAATCATCATTAAGCCTATTTTGAATTGAATTTGAGCTGTACGTATGATACACTGAACACCACTGGGCCCTAGACCACCGGTTTTTATTACGTATATCCAATGAAAATTCAGGAAATCGCTAGCTTAAACTTATAAGTAGTAATCTATGGTGAAGAAATTGAGTAAAAAGAATGCATTTAATGATTATACCGTCCATCATAAAGAAGGGTTTTGAAAGTAAAATATTAAAAAAAAGTAAGGAAATGGGCATTAATCTACTCACCAAGCAAACCCCTGCATGTGGTAACCAGAATAAGTGGATCAAAGCACCAACTATAATATGCCCTACTAACCAAACCGTAAAGTAGATAAAGTTTAAACTCTTTTTTAGGTAGTTTTACAAAAATATAAAACCAAAATATTTGTAGCTCAGTACGATCTGATCAATAAAAGAAGATTGCATCACCTATATATGGTCGATCTCCCACAACACTACTCAGTAAATTGATCAGACGGGAAACGATGCTTTCTGCTAAATATGGCCGGTACGTGAGGATTCACTAGGTAGTTCCTCCTTAACTTAATGCATTGGATCGATTTATCAGTTCCACAAAACTAGCAACTAGCAACTAGTAACTGTGTTGATGCTGTTATCGTAAAACGAACGTGAATAACCATGTATTCAACCTATAAACAAAGACTCTTCGTTGGTCCTTGGTTAAGCTGGCAATCTTGGATTGATGTTTAACCAAAGTGAATGGCTTCAATTCGACCGGGATGAATCGATTGTTAACTAAAACTCTAACTGAACAAGACCAACTTCAAACAACTGAAAAGAGGGAAACAAACAAACTATTTAAATCAAAAAATAACTAAATGTAAATTTCAAACTTGACACAATTTTAACCAATCAAAATAACCTAATTTCAAACATCTTGATTCTCAAACACTGTATCCAAATGAATGACTTATTCAGAGTACTGTTCAACTATGAAGACCTAATCGAATGACTTTATCGCAGCAAGTGAATACCACGTGTGAAGGAGGGAAAGGACTGGAGGATTCTGGAAATGGAGATGGAGTCTGTTATTTGTCGTGCACAGCCCAATTTAATGGCAGACACGGAGTATACAAACAAGAAGCATGTACACACTAAAACAAATATAGAAGACGAAAAAAAATAAGAATTCAAGATCCCAGTAGTTCTGGTAATATATGGGTAGCAGCAAAATGGTCACCTTTCGGAAGAATACACTAACTATAGTTAGCATCTGCGACAAAGGTAATTGTAAAAAAGAAACCAATTGTTATCACAACCTTTAGCACTCAGCAATTTAAGCTTTTCCCTAAATCTCTATCCAGATCTTGTTGTTTGTTTGTAATAAAAATATAAAGGTTATTCTCAACTCTGAATTCTCCAAAGATCACTTAATCTGGGAATACCTTTCAAAGCACACAACTTGATGGCTTAAAAAACAAATAGATGGAAAAGTAATTTAAAAAGAAATATGTGTAATAAAAGTAGTAGAAATTTGGGAGAGAAAAATTAAAACAAATAAAGTAACTTGAAAATAAAAAACATAAGAAGACATAAAAAACAAAAACCGTATTTGGTAAATTAAGATAAAAATAAAAATAAAAATAAATGGGGGTAAAAGGGTTGCTTGTATTTTTATCCTATGGTAGGGTAATGTTAATGATGTAATTGTCACTTGCTGATCCTGTTGTTGTTGTCTTTCTTCTTCTTGCCATGGTTGTTGTGTCTGTTGTT
>JAKTRY010000523.1:0-14802 GCA_030579935.1 Ambrosiozyma cicatricosa | reverse complement strand
AGCAAGACAAAGCAAATTACAAACTTCAATAGCCAATTCTAAACACCCTAAAAAATGACCAAATTGGCAGGTAACAAACGAAAGAAAAGGGGTTGAATTGTCTTAATATAATTATGTGCTAATCATATAGTTATATCCATTTTCCAATCACACTACAACAAATTTTATATAACCAACAACTGTATATTATTAGTTTTTCTTTTATAAAATAATATATTCACGACTTACAAGTGAAAAAAATAGATATATTTTTGATCAATTTTTTTTCAATTTTTAATCTAGTTATCATTTTTAAATCCGGCATGAAATATTAAATTGAACTTATTGAAAGCTATATATATATCTGAAAAACTACAATACTGTTCCGATCTTTCTTTAAAAATTGAGATATATGCTTAAGAAAATAGGAATTTATATATATAAGTCCATTTGGCTACTGGCTATTATCACATATGTTAATTGCATGGTATTAAATAAATTATAGCACACGTATACTCCGGTATACTATCTCCGCGTGCAAATTAATTTGCGCAGCTCTATCTCATCGATCCTCTATATAATATATATAAGCTAGCCTGCTGGGCTGTGTACTATAAAGTACACTATGACTTAGGACGAGGATCAGGGCCTAGAGCTTGATTTAAACTAGAAAGGTAAAAGTAACAGGAAAAGCAAGTAGATTTCAGCCTACAGTTGCGCGAGAGGGCTCCTGGAGATTAAATTTAAAATTTTATAATCATTGATATACGAAATAACAATTTGGAATCAATTTGATAAATTTTCAATGAATATCTACAGTATCAATAAATATTAGAACAAGATGAAAGTTTATAATTAAAAAGGGAACATCGGGGATAAAGTTTTAACGAAAGCAATAATTTGTGAGGTACGATAACATAAAGTTAACAAGAAAAAGAAAGAAAGAATAAATGAATGAATGGAGGGACTAAGTGATAGACGCATGTAAGAAGAGTAATTGAATCTATTCAAATGAGAGTTTTGCATGCAGTCATCTATCCCAAATTAACAGATATCCAGCAGGAGCCACGACAGTCAATAGGAAATGTAGGAACGAGTTGTAAGGCTACCCATATACACAAAAGACCTTAGACTCACAACATCACAATTGGATTAACCGAAGTCAATTTCAAAATCTCAAATTTAAATTTTTCAAAAACATTAAACGAAAATCTATCTAATCAAAGAACTTTCTACTAGCAGAAGGACCAAACAATTCCAATCTGACAGCAGGCAAAGCGGTCTCACCCAGCAATTTCAATCTTTCCAACAAAGTGTTATCCACTTCAATCTTACCGGTACCGTTAATAACAACGACACCACCAGCAGAATCTTTATTCAAGTAGTCATCTTCATCAACCTTGACATCGACTTCAAAGCCAGCCTTCTCTTCGAAAAACTTCTTAGCGTCAACGATAGATTTCTTAACAACGGTGACGTCAGCCTTTCTAACTCTCACGAAAACGGACTTTTCCATCAGGGCAAACAAACCTTCTTCAATCAAACCAGTTAAAACTTGACCGTACTTAGCCTTATCTTTTGAGATCTTCTTCAATTCTGCTTCGGCACCAGCCAAGATGTCATCTAGACATTCTTCCTTAGTAGCCAAAACCTTTAATCTTGTCTTGTTGGCAATTGTAGATTTGGTGATTTGTTGTGCCAATGAGGCTTTCTTAAATTTATCTTGGTATGTGGAGTCAATCAAATTGATTTCGGAACGCACCACTGAGGCCTTTTCAATTTCATACTCTTCATCGGCCTTTAATTTGATTTCTTTGGCCTTCTCTTCAGCTTCTTTGGTGATGAAAGATTCCATCTTTTTCAATTCACCTTGAACCTAGTTTAATTTAGTCATTTTCAGATGCAATTGATTTTGTTGCATTTGAGATAATTTGTTAGTATATTTGATTCATTCTTGTTCTTGGGGATTGATGGAATAGTGACTAACTGATGGCTTATAATTTTCGGATGTGGGTGTTCAAACGTGGATGCTGTTTGGCTAGTCTATTTTGGGATGACTTTAACCTTGCTGTTTTGAAGTGTAATGAACAAAGTATATCACCAGAAACGTCATGACAGATATCTGGAAAAACAATTCTTCAATTAAGAAATCACTGAATTGATTATAGCTTTCAAATTCCTCATTCTGAAATAAGCAACCAGCAACAGAGGTAAATTCTAAACATCAAATTGAAATTGAACATACTTGGTCTTCTGTTAAAGCACGGGAGGACGACATCTTGGATAAGCTGTTCTTTTTTATGTGACTGTTGTTTGTAATTGAGTCTTGATGTTTGGTCTTGACTTGTTATTCACAGTTCGCCAGGTATTAACATGGGATGGCTGTCTCAGAGGTCTCTTTCACACTCTTTAGCGTACAGATAACAGCGAAAGTGAAAGCAGCACTTTACATTTTGGCATAACCATAGTGTACATCAATGGTCGTACAAATGTGAGTGCGCGAGTGTTATGCCAAAAGGAAGGAATTGATTAGGAAATATGCTTCAATTTATCTGTTTTTGACCTAATTCCACGACCTTTGACTAAATTCACCGCCATAAGTATTAAATGCCAGTCAGCCTCTTCTCAAGTGACAGGCATAATTTTGTTGTTGCCCTGAGGTGATGAGCTTGGAAAACAGTATCAGAAGACTAACAGAAATCACTTACCAACACATCATATTACAACATCAAATAGATCAAAAATAAAGGGAACCAATGCTACCATTTCTATCCCGTTTTAGAGGAACTCCTCAACTGTCAAGGTTGTCAGTATCTGTCACAGTCTCAGTCATGTCAGTCCGGTGTTTAGCCACTGTTTCGGCAACTTTACCAATTGAAAAACCAAGAACAAACCCTGTTGGGATCCAACACCTATCAAGTGGACTTCAATCACAACTGTTCCCACCACCAACGAGACTCAGCAAGAAACAACAACAATTACAGAATAGTATAAGTCTTTATGATGCCAAACTTATCAAGCTTTCTCATTTGCACCTTGAACAACATGAATTACTGGGCAAACAATGTTCAACAAACACACCAATCAATTTTCCTGTGCCGTCTTTACAAGGTAAAAACTTGTCGGAGCATTTCTACCGAGTGGGGGCACATTCAATTCAACCTTACATGCCGCTAATTGAAAATTTATTAGCTGTGGGACAAGCAATAAAACCAAAGATGCCAACCAAATGGGAATTCAAATCGGGCTGGACAAGATATGAAGTTGGCAAACCACCCAAATCTGTCCCTTATCCTTTAGAAGATGAATTGGTGTTTGACGTCGAAACGATGTACCATTTAACACAATACCCCTGTCTAGCTACATGTTATACGCCGAAAGCTTGGTATAGTTGGTGTTCACCATATTTGACCGGTGAAAGCAAAACACAAGATGGACATTTGATTCCCTTGGGTGTGAGAGACCATAATAAGATTGTCGTTGGCCACAATGTCAGTTATGATCGTGCTAGAGTTTTAGAAGAATATAGTGTTTTACAATCAAAGGCATTTTATTTGGATACAATGTCTTTACATATTGCTGTCAGTGGAATGTGTTCAAGACAGAGAGGTACTTGGCTGAAATATAAGAAGGGAAAGAAATCCCGTGATGCTGATGCTAGTAGTTTAGACACTATTAGAGATTCTATTGTGAGTGAAGAGTTAAGAGAGCTGATGGATAATCCGATTTTGGATAAGGAAAGTACAGATGATCCTTTGTTGAGTGATGATCCTTGGATGAAGACAAGTAGTATGAATTCACTTGCTTATGTTGCTGAATTGCATTGCGGTTTAAAGATGGACAAAGAAATAAGAGATGATTTCAAAACTGAAGATCCTGATGAACTTAGAAACAACTTCCAAAACTTGATGACTTATTGTGCTAATGATGTGGTCGCTACTACTAGAGTGTTCAACAAGATCTTCAAAGATTTTAGAAAGTTGGTTCCTCATCCCGCAAGTTTGGCTGCTTTGAGACACATTAACCAAAGTTTCTTACCAACGACTAGAGCCTGGGAGAAATATATTCAGACAACTGAGGATATGTATCAAAAAAGTGCCAAAGAAATTGAAAACAAGTTACACTTCATATGTAATGAGGTGGTAAAGATGAAAGACGACGAGTCAAAACCATGGGAGAAAGATCCATGGCTATCACAATTGGATTGGACAATAGTTCCAGTGAAACTAACCAAGAAAGGTGTCCCTTATAAGAGTCAGAAGTTGCCTGGTTATCCAGAATGGTACAAAAAACTTGTTGTCAAAGGACAGTTAAATTTAACAACAAGAACGAGGACGTCTGCTTTGCTACTTAAACTTGCTTGGGAAGGTAAACCAATCTACTGGCTGGATTCTAAAGGCTGGTGTTTTGTGGTAGATAAATCTGAAATCGATTTATACAAATCTAAGAACTACACTCATTATGAAGATGAACAACTTTATGAGAAACCTGAAGAAATTACCCTTGAATTATTGGAAATTCTTCAAACGAAATGTCTTTTCAAAATCCCACATGAAAACGGACCAACCTCAAGAACCACTAACTTGATGTCAAAACCATTTATTCGTCATTTGGAAAATGACTTGTTGTCATCTGAGTTTGATGTTGCGAGAGAAGCCTTACAATTGGCTGTGTCAAACAGTTATTGGACCAGTTCAAGAGAACGTATCATGAATCAGTTTGTTGTGTTCAACGACGACAAAAAATTGGATAAGAAAGTTGATTTTGCCGTTGATTCAAAGATGGGTGCAATTATCCCTCAAGTTGTCTCAATGGGTACAATCACAAGAAGAGTTGTTGAGAAAACATGGTTGACTGCCTCCAATGCTAAAAAGAACAGATTAGGATCTGAGTTGAAAACTTTGGTGCATGCTCCTGAAGGCTACTGTTTTGTCGGTGCTGATGTTGATTCTGAAGAATTATGGATTGCTTCACTTGTAGGTGATTCCGTTTTCAAGATGCATGGAGGTACCGGAATTGGATGGATGACTTTGGAAGGTACCAAGAGTGAAGGTACAGATTTACACTCCAAGACAGCCAAGATTTTGGGAATTTCCAGAAATGAAGCTAAGGTGTTCAACTATGGTAGAATTTATGGTGCTGGCCAAAAGTTTGCAACTACTTTATTGAAGAAGTTCAATCCTACTATTACCGATGCGGAAGCTTCAAAGACTTCTAAGGCTTTATATTCTGCAACTAAGGGTAGAAGGGATATACTGGAAGGTAATAAGATCTGGTATGGTGGTTCCGAGACTGTTGTTTTCAACAGATTAGAACAAATCGCTGAACAGGAACATCCGTTGACTCCAGTGTTAGGAGCAGGTATCACATCTGCATTGCAAAGAAAAAATTTGAAATCAAACACTTTTCTTCCTTCAAGAATCAACTGGGCGATCCAATCATCAGGTGTTGACTACTTGCACCTTTTGCTAGTGTCGATGGAATACCTAACAAAGTTATATAACGTTGATGCTAGAATGTGCATTTCAATTCATGATGAGATCAGATACATGGTCAAGGAAGAAGACCGTTATAAGTGTGGTATGTTGCTGCAGATCGCTAATCTTTGGACAAGAGCAATGTTCTGTCATCAGCTTGGTATAGATGAAGTTCCACATAGTTGTGCTTTCTTTTCTGCTGTTGACTTTGACCATATTCTAAGAAAAGAAGTTGATTTAGATTGTATCACACCTTCCAATCCTAATCCTATTCCACATGGCGAATCACTAGACGTTTACCAAATCCTTGCCAAACAAGAAGTGCAACAGATGTTGAACAGTAATGTGGTGAACAATATTGATCTAAGCGATATCAAGTATAAGGAGACAAAGAGACCAACCGAATTACTGGATTCTGAATTGGATCCAGCCACGATGGTGTTATGGATAAGATTACAAATTTGTCAAAAACCTAAGGAATTCAAGACTTACAAAGCAAAATTTTTGGATAATTTGAAGTTGAAACAAGATAGTGAGTATGTTAAGACATTAGGTCATGATAATTTGATTGAAGAGGTTGTTTGTGAAGGTACTATGGGTGATATTGCTCCTGATGATCTTAGAGATGTTGTTGCTAAAGCTGGTATGATTGTTGAAGTTGAACCTGTGAAAAAGAAGACTACTAGAAGGTCAAAGAGTGCAGTTTCGAGTACGAAGAAGAAAGCAGACGTTTCCAAAAAAACCAAGTCGGCTGCAAGTCCTACTGCTTCCAAGAAGACAACCACCAAAAAATCAACCAGAAAATCAACACCAAGGAGAGCATCAACTTCTACAATGATCACAGAAGCACACTCAAAGTTATCTAACCTAGAGCCAAACTCAAAACACGCAACACCAAAACAGTTTAATCCACAGGATTTTTATCCGTCTGATCCAGTAATTGGTGCTAGACCACTGATAATGGATCAAGACATTGATATATCCATCCTGAACGCGTTCTCTTCTTATTGTGTATCACCACCAGATCCACCAGATCCAACATATGAAACATTGATCAGGGCACCTAAGTATTCACACGGCAGATATTAAATATAGTTTCACTTGTTGTTCCTAGCGCGTTTTTTTTCCTTCACGTTGTTTTCATTTATTTTGGAGTTTTTTTTTTGGTTACGGGTCTTTTCTGAGGTTTATTGTATTCTACTATTTATTGCTTGTTAATTACATTTGTTTGAAAATAACTTCTTTTTATCTTTGCTTTAACCGGAATTATTAAAGTTTTTTCTTCCTAAGTTTATAGTGATCTGCTTTTTCTTTCCTACACTTGGTTTATTTATATATCCTAAGTTCTAGTGTTACAAATTTAATGGGCGTATCATAATATCATATTCAAATCGAAAGTGATGTTATCGTTCGAGAATAACATCTCCATAATATATAGCAAATCAGTATCGTATTCCTTTCCTTTTTCTTTCTTCTTGTCTTTTGAAAAATCGTTGTTTGAACTGCTCTAGTTCTTCTGGTGTGATTTTGGATTTTATTAACTTTTGGATTTTTGCATCTCTTGAATTCTTCTTTGCTTCTGAATCAGGATTTGAATCTTGATCTTCCTTAGACAAATCGTATCTCTGGTCTGCTACTTGCTCTTCTGATTTATCACCATCTTTAGAACTCATCTTCTTTGTGAGATCATTACTACCAGCTAAAAAGAATGATCTGATTGTTGAATTAGCACTGTCTGATGACAAAGGCCATATTTCCCTCTCTTCATCAACACCACGATCTCTTTTATCCATTTGTTTCAACTTCAAGTTCAACTCATCCTGGTATTTCCGATAACTATCCGTAACAAACACATCTTTTTCCTTGAATTCATTATTTTGTAATTCATTGGCCAGTTCCAAATCTCTTCTTTCTTGTTGCTGTTTCAACTTATCTAACTCTCTTCGTTGTTGAGCCATTTGTAAATTTGACACCGTACGTTTAGCATGCTCTTCAGCTGATTTTCTCGTCTTGTGCTTTTTGGAATGTATGGAAGAGGATTTGACGTCTTCGTAAACTTCATCATATTGATAAATTGTTGAATCTTGAAGGTTTTCTTCTTTCTCTTTGTGGTTTTGTTGCTGTTTGGCGATTTTTCGTTTACGTTGCTCTAGGAGACGCTTATGGTATTTGGACTCGTTTTCACTTCCACTTTCACTGTCAGATTCTTCACCAAACACATTAGCTGTCTTCATGATGGATTATGAGGCTGAATTGTGTTTAAGTTGATGGCCGGTGGTATTTCCATGTCAGGGCCCAGGCGTCATCCTTCACTGTGTTATTCTGCCATCCGGCCTGTGAGCGGACGTTCCGACGAGAGTCGCTGTAGCGCTGAGCTCTCTCGATCGATTCTCCTCTCACAAGGTCAAGCAGGTGCCAGGCCTGGTCCAGAAGTTGCAGACAGCGAAATCGAAATCTGGCAAACTGCAACAACTGCAACTTAGTAGAACCAGATAATCACAGCGGAACAGTTCAACCAGACACAAGTTGGCCTTAGTATTTACTCATCCACCATAAACACCTTCACCATCATCACTTCAAAAAATAGACAGCCGTTAGTGTTGAATTCTGCACAAGTTGTTTGCCCTTTCATCATTTCGGATTCACACGCTGTTCATTGTTCAAGATCACAGCTCTACCGCTTTATCGACCTATCTTTAAGGCTCCTGTTCCAGCTCACCGGATTCCCAGAACCCACATATCCCTATTCTGTGCCCTTTGTATACAGATTTCATAGTTATTAGAGTGATCTACAACATTACACGTTGGTCAAGCACATTTTCCCTCGTTTTCAAGCTTTTTTGAAGTATCTCATTGTCACAACGACATCCCTGAAACGCCTGTTACATCATATATCATGAACACTAGCTTTGACTGGATGACAATTCCTGGAATGGAAACGTCGGATTCCAACAATTCCTCTTCTAATGGTACCCCTAATGTGTCATTTGGACCTTCAACTATGGGAGTCACTGATCCTTCATATTTTCCAAATCAATCTCTACAACAGCAACAGCAGTTACAACAACAGCAGGGCCAAATTAACCAAGAGGAGTCCGATCCTACAAATATTGACAGTTTCTTTAATCGTTTACATATATCGGCAAATACAAGAAACTATCAAAGTGAAGACGACTTAACCTATCGTTTGAACCATCAAAAGAGTCAAAGCACAGCTAATTTGGGCTTGATTGATTCGAAACCAATATTGGAAATGAACGTTGCCTCGAACAGCACAGATACACTCGTCCATGAAGATACCGCAGTGGCACTTTCTTTACCTATGACAGAATTGGATAAACAAGAAGCCAAAACATATCTGAGATGGTATAATAACATTTTAAGCAGAAAAACTGGTTCAAGAGTTGTTGCTGTGGATGATGTTTTCCGTTTTCTGGCAAATTTCCGCATTCCAGAGACCATTAAGGAGAGAATAAGGCATGTGTTTAGAAAATGGTTAGATGTCTTAAATATCGGACA
Source organism: Ambrosiozyma cicatricosa (assembly GCA_030579935.1). Lineage (NCBI taxonomy): Eukaryota > Fungi > Ascomycota > Pichiomycetes > Pichiales > Pichiaceae > Ambrosiozyma > Ambrosiozyma cicatricosa. The sequence continues at coordinate 5,827 of JAKTRY010000523.1, read as the reverse complement.
ATACTTTGCTATGATGAGATTGCTTGCACATGCATTACGTGGCGAACCACTGAATACTGCGTTGATTAAAGTCACAGCTCCTATACCAAAACCTATATCCATTATGTCTAGAAAAAGACTAAAGGATGATAACGATAACGACGATTCAGATACAAACGAACCGAACGCCAGTCCCGCAAAGAAGTTGGATTTGGACTCATTCACACAATTCCTGCTGACAGGTGAACGCCCATCACCAAAGAAAAAGGCAAAAAGCAGCAAGAAGGTGAAATTTTCAGATCAAATTGGCGTCGAACCTACACGGGCAACAGTCCCAGAAGCTACATCTGCTTCCAACACGATAGATTTCTCACTACCTATGGATCAACTTTTAGAGAGAATGAAAGGTGGGAATGGGTCTAATGTTCCAACGCCAGTGGTAACACAACCAACCGAAGAAAATGAAGAGGAGGAATTGAAGGATATGCAAGATTCAATAAATCATTTCCAACATGTTACTGTTGATAGTGCATCTATACATGGAACACCTTCAACTATTCCAAGTATATTCTTCAATCCTATCAGTAATTCTCCAAATGTTGATCTATCTCCTCAAGTCACCGGATCCTCTGCTCCTATTATGCAACCTTTAGCACCAAACCTTACTGGTAGTGCTTCCAAATCCATAAAACAGCATTACATGGGAAGTTTTGGTGCTTTCAACTCCGGTATGTCACAACCGTTTGGTCAGCAACAACAACAGCAACAACAACAGCAATCCCAATTCCTTGGTGTTCCAGGATTTGATCTGAACAGACAAAGATCATCATCGTCGCCAATTCCTTATAACCGAAGAGTAGCATCACCACTAACACAGACAAACAACATGGGTGATGAAAGAGCAAATAATTTCCTAGAGGCTGCACTAACGGGCTCTCCAAACCCACCACCTATCCCATCGATACAAAGTGGTGTTGGAATAGGAGGTAGATCAGCTCCTCCTCCACCGCCATCCAGAGTATCAGGCCGTTCTATATCAGCAGGTTCTGGAATGCTCCGTGCTCCTCCCCCACCACCGAGTCGAAAATCATCATCCCCTCCAGTATTGGAAAGTACTCAACAACAATTACAACATGGCTTGTCTCCTAATTTACCACCTAAGCCCGTGTTAAACAACATGCAAAAACAACATTTTATTCCAAGTGCGGATGTCCAATCGCAATTACAACAACAACAGCAGCAACCACAATTCCTGCAACCTACGTATACTGGATACATACCTCAACAGCAGCCTCAACAGCAACAACTTCTGCAGTATTCTTATCAGCAACAACCTCAACAGATGCAACTGCAACAACAGCCTACTCAGGGTTACTTTATGGGCCAGCAAACAAATGGATATGGCTCCTAACGGTAGTAGCCACTCGATTATAAATACAGCGTTTATGTGTTGGTGTTGATTTTTAGTTTTCTATTATGCTTTTTTGTTCTAGATATATATCTGAATATAGATGATACATTTTTATTTTATTATGATAAACCGGATACTTTGCATTTTTTTGTGGTTTTCTTTTTCTTACTATATTTTTTTGATGTCTTTCAATTTGTGTTTCTTTTTGTTTGAAAACTCCTAGCAGTTATATTTTTGTCTTTTTATAAGCTCTCAAACTCAAGCCAGTTTAAAAGTCAAGAGATTTGTTATATTCCCAGCTCTGATTGTTTCAATGAGTTTTACATTGTTCTCATTTCCGATTACATGTGTTTTTTTTTTCGTATATAGTTTTTCGATCCTATTGTCTAGCTTTTTTTCAAAATGTGTTTAAAAGTTAGCCCCAGCGATTTTCAATTTTAATAATAGCTCTCACTTAATTCTGCTCAAACATTTCGGCCTGCCAGAATTAATTGTTATAGAGGCTTGTGCACGCTTTCATAGATTTTTTACTTAAGCATGCCTCCAATTTTGTTTTTGCATCATTGATTGATGAATAATGAATATCTTTATGGAGTATATTGAATTGATGAGAAGACAATGCCAAGTGCTGGCTCTGCTGGCCGGGTCATACGTTTAAGAGAGCTTTACTTTTTAAAGGAGTCGGCTGTCCAATCATATTGAATTTCGGGAGGGGGGGGGGTGCTCATGGTAAAAAAAAATCAAAAAAACTCATGACGAAGTCGGTAAACCAGTTGAGGCCATCATACCGCTTTGAAGAGTTGATTGAAACAACAAACAGGACAAATAACCAATCACAAAGCAGCACAGTAGAAACAAAAATGCCTCCAGTTCAACAATTTGCAGTTCAAGAACAATCAAACTTTGAGAAATTCAAGATGGGTTTGATGATGGGTGTATGTACTCCTCTTCTTTCCAGAACCATATTCAGGGCAATGAGCTTCGAATAAAGAGTTTATGCTGACGGTACCTATCCAGTTTGATCATATATTTAATTATTAGTACTTTCAGACTATTGATTTAAGAACAGATGACCAGCCAGGAAACTGGGGTTCAACATGACTCAAACATGACGAAAATATAGTCGATGAGCTCACTAACAGATGGTTCAACGGCAATCCAAACAAACAATAGAATATGAACAAGCCAATCAAAACAATTGGCATAGATGATGAAGAAACAGCAACAACATTGGCTACACAAACTAAAAGTATGAACCATGAGGGTCAATTTACGAACAAATGCCATCCTACTTCCCCACAAAAAAAGATTCCATTAAACCCAACCAACTTAACTCAAATAAAGTCAAACAAGCCCTATCCAACCAATGCAAACCAAAATACTAACACTTATCACCTTATTTTCATTAATACAGACAACTGTCGGTGTCGTGACAGGTTTCATGTTCGGAGGGTTAGCCATTCTCAAAAACGGTGCACCAAACGGTGTGATGAACACCTTAGGACAATATATTGCTGGTTCCGCAGGTACTTTTGGATTATTCATGTCCATTGGTTCAGTAATTAGATCAGACTCTGACTTGTTCGCAATTAGACCACAACAAGGTGCCACCATGGCTGAAGTGAGAGCTCATTTGATGGCTAGAAATTTGGTTGCTTTGGAAAATTGGAACAAGAATTAAGTTAAGTTGAGTTCGGTTAATGCTAGTTCATTTTGAGTTTTAATTGTCCTGGAACTTAGTTGTTATATCGAGATATTCCCTGGTTCTGAAATTGTGCTTGTGCATGGTTATGCAGCGTTTATGGTTTGACATTTGGATTTACAGGTTAGGAAACCATGTTCACTATGTGCAAACGTTGGAAACCCATGTTCATTGGAACTTTAACGGATTTTGTTTTTTTCTTGCTTTCTTTCTTTATTTATCATTGTTTTTTCAGTAACTTAGTATATTTGTAAATAGCATATACATGAATATGAATGGTATCAGACAAGCCTCAAGGCTGTGCAGTCTGCAAAATCTCATATGGAATTGTGGAATCATCTGCATAGATTCTACAGGAAGTTGGTACATCATAGATACATCTCAACTTACCTTCCACAGAAATGGTTTCACTAGCTATAATAACAGATTCTTTCCAGAGAAAATCCCCATGAAACAAAAATCATGCTACAAGTGCCGAGTGCGGTTCAAGCAATTGTGGAACAACTACCATTGGAAATACAATGTGTTATGGTGAAGTTTGCCATTTTTAACTATCTCACCGAGAACACTGATAACACTGTGCTCTTTGATGAAGATGAAAATGATCATGAAATTGAAGTCAGAAAGCGCTTGGACACAGGAAAATTACTTAGAAGACCACTTTGTTTGATCTATGGATGGTGTGAATGTGATGAATTGTTCGATTCAATTCTAATTATGGTTATCAAAGAACTGGTGTTTGATTCAAGTATAACTAACAGTCCTGTTTTCAAAGATTTTTTGGATTTTATCATCAAAAAGTCTGTTAAAATACATATGATCTCCCCAATACAATATCTCCATATGTTAAGGATGATACGTCTGTTTTTGATTATGGTTGCCGTAAGCTAGATGCCGACTATCATCGCTTGTCAGATATCTCTAACCTAAACTACCTGAGATATGTTACCTCATTAACTTGCAATCTAGTGTTTCTTCGTCGTGTTTGGGAAAGGATTAAACTTGAAGACTTGGTAAGCTTAATCGATTTGAGGATTATCATGGATTTTACAATTACAAAGAGAGGTCTTTCTGATCCGTTTATTGTTATAGAAGGTAATTCTGAATTGTTGCAAGAAGTTTCAGAGATGAACACTCAACTTATTTTATCAATCAAAATTTCTGATTATTACTATTGCTTCGAAGATGTTGATATGCTGATTGGAAAGTTCATCACACTTTTTGAAGGATATGAGATTGAAATTGATCCCGGTTCTTCTATGTATCCTTCATTAGATCATTTTAAAAAAATGATTGATAGGAATCTGACTCATTCTCGGTTTTTCAGAACCACAATGGATGAACATGGCTTGAAAGTTTTGTCGGACGCTAATTATGAGCTCAACTTGAAGTTAGGCCTACAACATCTTTCTTCTTTGAAATCGAAACGATCTAGTTTCCAATCGATCACTTTTTCCAATCCTTTCATTGACGTCTTATCTTTACTTTCAGTACGTGAAAGTGAACTAGATATGCAATTCAAAAACATGTTGTCGTTGAAAGAATTGAGTCTAAGAGACTGCGCCATCAGCCTTGAGTTTTTGAACCACTCCCCGAAACATTACACAAATTATCAATTGTCAATGTCTTCGTCACTGACTCAACCCGTCATGATGTTAACCTTCCTATCCATTCGCAAAGCTTAGCCATTACTTTGGTTTCTTATTATGATTTAACTACATTTGAAATAGCTAATAGCAACAAATTGGTTGATCTAAGTGAGGTTTATGTTTTTTTGAAATTTTCCCGCTACACTGATGATCAGTTAAGAACGTTTCTCAATTCCTTACCAGCAACTGTGAACCGTCCCAATTTACGAATATATCACTACAAACATGAGGGTTCAGGGTCGTGACTATGGAATGTCAATTCTCAAAATCGTTGGAATCACTGCGTATCAAGTTACGGAATAACCTTGAAAGCTTTTCTGAATTTTGGAAGAAGCATATTTCACCTCTTAAAAACTTGTATTCCTTAAAAGTCACTATGGACAGCCACAGAAATATTGACTTTAGAGGAGTAGAATTTCCAAAACATCTTCATTCAATTGAATTGATCACCATTTACGGATGGCCATACCAATTTTTAGTTGATGATATTCCTCACGTTCATTGAAATCATTCTGTTATACTGTACTTGAAGGGGATCGTATTCATGCATTTCTATATGAAAATACCGTGCATGCCACGATGTTCAAACCAAAATTCGGTAATGATTTATGGTGTGATAGGAGGGAATTAAACCAGGCTTTTCATGCTTCATATCCTTACTCATTTGAATGGAAGATGGAAGCCGAAGACTTTGTCATTCTATATTAGCTTTATTTAATAAATAGTATATCGATGATAGTGTACATGATAAATTAATTGCACGATTAAAAAATATTTTTTTTTTACCAAAAAGAAAGTAAGCTTATATTAATTTAAAAAACTAAAGATAAGTTGAATGAAAAATGATAAAAAGATGAAAGGTAAAATATAATAAAATGATGGAAGGTAAAAGGTATAATTATAAAATAATAAATTGTTGTAAATTGATGAAATGATAAGAGGAAAATAATAAAATGATAAAAGGAAAATAATAAAATGATAGAGAGGTTAAAATAGCATGATAATGTGTTAAAATGATAAGTTGACAAATGTTGATAAAGGGTAAGATGATGGAAATCACTGTTTAATGAGTTGGAGTTAGATATG
>JAKTRY010000522.1:0-14808 GCA_030579935.1 Ambrosiozyma cicatricosa | reverse complement strand
GCCTTGGTTTTTCAAATAGGTGACAGAGCGATGCAATTCACTATCTGTGATGGGACATAGCAGTTGCTGTTGTTGGCTGTTTGTGATGTGGTACTGTTCAAGTTGATGTAGGAATGATGTTAATGATGGTGGTGAGGCAACAGATTGAATATGTGCAGAAAGAGATGGTGATGCTGATGATGACCATGACGACGATAGTGATGATCAAAAAAATATGAGCTCCACGTTTGTACGTGCGCGTTGACTTAGAGAGGCGATTTCGACGGTGACTGAATAAAAAAGAATTTATTGATTGATGAGTTTCAGACCAGCCGCATATATATATATATTAATTAATTATTGTAATTTCGACTCAGGGTCCTTACTCGTAGGTCGGCCGAAGCTTAATTAGCCTTCGGGTGCCCCCGGTGAATTTATATATAATTAATTAATCGGGAGCATTTTTTTTTGCTTACAACAAGAAATATATATTGGTTAATTTTGACATCAATCAACTCAACCTTACACGGCTAAAAAACTTTTCGGTGATTATTTGCCTCCAGTTAAGAATTCATCTACCTGCAAATTTTGCTATAGAGTTTATTTCCCAGCTGATTGCCTTTTCTTATGTATAGAAATTACAATGAATTTATAGCTAAAAGTCGGGTCAAAAAAAAGCTAGATTGCGTAATAGCTTCAAATTGACATATCAACATGCCTATCATGTAACGAGCGTATATATATGACAACCAATTCCAATTAACATTACTCCTTAAAGGACACTCGCTGTATATATTTACAATAAATGCATGTCAAGTTCATTAATTTGATATGACTTCAATTAAGGAAACCAACGGCGGATGGAAAAAACGTTGAATATCTGTTAATGTAAACTTCACACTAACGCCTTTTTAAAATTTACATGGGGCCCTCGATTTCTTAGCTTATCACTTGTTGGCTGCTACTTATCTGATGGTCTGTACTTCAGCCGTGCCATTCTATTGGTCAGTTTGTTACCCGTCATAGCGCGCGCGCAATTTGCAATGATGGCTCTCAGCTTATCTGGCCTATAGGGATATATCCCTTCGAGCTCTGAGCTCCACCATGAGCGAGCGTCGACTGCTTCCTGACGTGCTCTACAAGCCATATTGTTGTGATGGTAGCTGGTAAATAGATAGCCGATCGGAAAGTATTATTAGTTGAACAATAAACCCTGAATTCAGAAGTTCTATCATACATGGGTACAGAAAGGGAAATTCAGGTCATCCCGAACTCAAATGCAAATGTATTTAATCAAACCCATGTCCTGATCTCAGCTTGAAAATCGAGAATACGAAAATGGCCACTTTGATTGGAATTATCCACTTAAGAACAATATATTCTCATCAAAGTGAATAAATATTACAAATGAAAAAAATTCAACCACTTACGTTTCTCAAAGATGTCTTCATTCCAGTTCCACCAGCAAGACCCAGTGCCTACACGGAACACAAACAATTAGAATCCATCAGATCAGTGGCTCAAAGTCAAATAGGAAGCACAATTTCATCATCTGCAGAAAACAAACACAAAACTGGATCAACAACTGAAAAGTACTTGGCCGATTCAGAAGTCGGTGAAGTGACAGAACTAGGAGATGACTCACAAAATGCTTACCAGGCTGGTCGTACCCACAGAAACTTAAACACGAGACAACTACAACTTATCGCCATCGGTGGTGCCATTGGTGTTGGTTTATATGTCCAATCCTCTAGAACTTTAGTCAAGGCTGGTCCATTGGGTTTATTGCTGGGTGCCATAGCATGGTCTTTCCCTGTTCTTTGTGTCACTTTGGCCTGTGCTGAAATGGTGTGTTACTTACCGATTTATTCGCCTTTCGTGACCATGTCCGAAAGATGTATCGATGAAGCATTTGGATTCATGGGAGGTTGGAATTTCTGGGCTTTACAAGGAAGTTTGATTCCTTTGGAGACAACTTTACTTGATGCACTAGTTCATTATTGGGCCATTGACTATAACTCCGCTATTGTCTTTGTCTGTGTCATCGTTGCTTATTTTTTTATTAACTTGTGTCCTGTGAAATACTATGGTGAGCTTGAGTTTTGGCTGGGTATCACTAAAGTGTTGTTGGCTTTAGGTACCATCATGTTTGGATTCATCACTATGGTTGGTGGTAACCCACAGCATGACGTCTATGGTTTCAGAAACTGGTCTCCTCCAATGGGTGAATACATTCACGCTGGTGCCTTGGGTCGTTTTGAAGGTTTTCTGGCATCCATGATTTCTTACTCTTTCTTAATCGCCGGTCCAGAATATATCTCAATGGCAGCTTCTGAAACGGTAAACCCAAGAAAAGTGTTGCCCAAGGCATATAAGGGTATTTTCTATAGAGTTTCGGTTTTCTATTTCGGTGGTGCTTTGGCCATGGGAACTTGTTGTTCATTTAAAGATCCACAATTGCTTGATGCTCTAGATGCCAATGCTCCAGGTGCAGGTTCCTCGGCTTTCATCATTGCCATGAATAACATGAAAATCTCAGTGTTACCTGATATCTGTAACGTTATCTTGTTCATGGCTGCTTTTTCAGCAGGTAACAGTTTCACTTACTGTGCATCAAGAGCACTCTATGGTTTGGCAGTTCAAGGTAAAGCACCATCATTCATTTCCCATTGTAACAAAGGTGGTGTTCCTGTGTATGCAGTGTTGATCACTTTAGCTTGGCCTTGTCTTTCATTCTTACAATTGGGTGCCGGAAGTGCTTCAACTGTGTTGGATTGGATCATTAACTTAACGACAGCTTCTCAAATGTTGAATTTCATAGTTGTGTTGTCTGCCTATATCGCATTCTGGCGTGCTTGTAAAGCCCAAAGTATAGATAGATCCCAATTTGTGTTCACAAGTTGGTTCCAACCTTGGTTGAGTATTGCTGGTTTGGTCTTTGTGGTCTGTATGTTGGGTACTCAAGGTTACTATGTGTTTTTACCACACAGTTGGTCAATTTCTAGTTTCTTGTTTTCTTATTTGATGGTTTTCATCGATATCATTTTGTTTTTCGGTTGGAAATTCATCAAGAAGACTAAGTTCATTGATCCTGCTGAAGCTGATTTGATTAGTGGATTGGATGAAGTGGAAGCTCATGAAAGAGAAATTGCTGCAAGTGAGGCTGTCAGTGGTCCTACAAAACGTTCTTGGATAGATCCTTTCTTGAATTTGATTTTTGGAAAATAGTTATATACTGATTTGTATAAACGGTTCTTGCCTCAATTGATTCATATAATTGGATTTCAATTTTCTAATTATAGCTAGGTTTTGTAATATATTTTGATGGTCATCAACAGAAACTAAGAATTAACTGCATGGAATTAAATCATTTCAATCCACATGTGTGCATATGTGTTAACAGTTAATGTTCTCATTAATATGACATGACGTCTGAACTTCGAGACAGTCTAGAATTTGCACATGTATGTGACGAATACTATATGGGAGGCGAAATTTTCCGGCCTTAGAAAGCACACCACCTAGATTGATGAAACAACCGAAGCAGCCGTCTGGTAAGTGTGGAAGTTGGAACTGGAACATGAAGAAGCACATGATGGATCTGAAAACCACATTATATAGAAGTGGAACCGGAACTTGAATTGAAACAGATGGTACGTGGCACAGGAACTAGAACGGGAACCGGAAGTAAAAGAACCAAATCTATAATCCAGTTCATCCCAAACAGGTTCTTTCCCTCACCAAGTTGGGCTTCCACATCATGTCCTAAGGCGGTCGATACGCCTATTTGAAAGATCTGTTTCCTCTATATAGGTCCTGATCTGCAACGTGTTATAGCTGAGCTCACTAGCTCTCGATCTCTTGATTTTTGTCACGGCAAGGAAAGGAAAAATTTAGCAATTGTTTGTCCATGGCCAGGTGCACTTCAATCTTTGTGCACATTAAATATTTTCACTCTGTGAAAAACAGAACTAGACAATTGCTGATGACTGGTCTTGAATTGCCTTTAAAAGAAGTTCTGTAGAATGCTACCGTACTAGAATATGCATAGTAAGTTGGTAACAGCTATATGCCAATTGGGGGCGGAGTCACATTGCCTCCGGCTTGTGAAGTCAGATCCTCCAGAGACTGTGTAGGCTCAAAGGGAAATTTGGGCAGACAATTCAATTGGCATAACGAGTCAGCACGACTCACGAGGGACATTCAGTGAATCAGGGCTGCATTTGCCAGGTAGTTCGCCGGCCTCCAAATCAAGCTTTTCCAACGAGAATCTCCATTCTTGAATCCCGTATATACTTAACCCTCTTCAGGATGGTCACCGGTAACCATATACTTATTGTCCATCTAGAAGGTTATGTGAATCATATAATCTTGATCGACACCAATTCTCAATATTCCAACACCATCTAAGCCCGAAGTATCCGTGCAACTTTGATGATTGAACAGAAATGAATGAACGAATTTCTAAATTTTCATTTTCCATGGGTTTAAGAGTTGGATGCACTGTGCACCATATGGTTATACTTACAGAAAACTACTGTTTCATATTCTCTTGTCGTATAATAAACAAAAATGTGCACCATCTCATTATATACTACAGTCAGGTACCATATTATTTCCTTATACTACTTCAAGGCATCAGATGGATAAATAGGAACGAATATCCAATGATTTTAAACACTTGATTGCAAATTCCCAACTTTTAACAACAATAAACATCATTGATTAACTTCCAAGAACAAACAAAAGTTCAAAAATGATCAATTTGTCATTAGTTGCTACTCTTTTAACTTCATTCACTGGATTATCCTATGCTGGTAGTTCTACAAGTCTCTCAGACCTATGTACTTCAGATTACGTTGAAAGTATCCTACCATCTGATGGTGAAATTCTAGGTGTTCAAATGGTTCCTGGATCCACTTCTGCTTTAGTTGTTTCAAATGCCACCTTGAATGCCGGCATGGGTTCTAGTTCTGGATCTTCTGATGAGACAACCTACACTTACTGCAATATTACTGTTGAGTATACCCATCCTGGTAAAGATGATAGTGTCATCTTAATTTTTGGTTTCCCTGACGTTTCTGATTTCAAGGACCGTTTCTACGTTGCTGGTGGTGGTGGATTCTCACTTTCAACTGATTACACATCTGGTTTGGAATATGGTGCTGTTAGTGGTGCCACCAGTGCTGGTTATGATGCATTTGACAATTCATTAGATGATATTGTGTTAAAAGGTAATGGTTCAATTAATTGGGATGCCGTTTACATGTTCTCTTACCAAGCTTTGGGTGAAAAGACTTTGGTTGGTAAGTACTTGACCAAGAAATTCTATGGTCTATCTGATGATGAAAAGGTCTATACTTATTACGAAGGTTGTTCAGATGGTGGTAGAGAAGGTATGAGTCAAGTTCAAAGATACGGTGCTGAATATGATGGTGTTATCGCTGGTGCTCCTGCTTTCCGTTTCGCCCAACAACAAGTCTTGCATATCTTCCCTGCTGAGGTTGAATACACTATGGGTTACGTTCCACCAACTTGCGCGATTGAAACTGTTGTTAACAAAACCATTGAAGCTTGTGATAGTTTGGATGGTCGTTCCGATGGTGTTATTTCTAGAACTGATTTATGTAAATTGGAATTCAACATTTCTAGTTTGATCGGTGAATCTTACTACTGTGCTGAATCTACTCAAGCTACAGCTTACTTCAGTACTACCAGTGGTTCAACTACTACTCCAGAACAAAACGGTACAATTACCGAGGAAGATATTACGGTTATTGAACAATGTTATGATGGTCTATTCAACTCTCAAGGTGAGAGAGCTTATTTCTCTTTCCAACATGGTTCATCATTATCTGATGCTGAAGGTTCTTACAGCAGTGATTCTGATTCTTGGGAATACAGTATCCCATCAACAGGTGGTGTCTATGTTACCAAGTTCATTGAACTATTAGAACTTGATAATCTTTCAACTTTGGAAAACACAACATACGATACCTTAGTTGATTGGATCAACACTGGTATGTTCCGTTACTACGACTCTTTGCAAAACACTGTTCCAGATCTAACTACTTTCAAAAACGCCGGTGGTAAACTATTGCATTACCATGGTGAAAGTGATCCATCTATCCCACCTGCCTCTTCCGTTCGTTACAGAGAAGCTGTTAGAAAGGCTATGTATCCTAACTCAACTAGTGATGAAGATTTGCAAGAATTCGATGATTGGTATCAATTTTATTTGATTCCAGGTTATGCTCACTGTGGTACCAACTCATTGCAACCAGGTCCATCTCCAGAAAAGAATATGGAAATTATGATTGACTGGGTTGAAAACAGCAATACTCCAACTGGTCTAAATACCACTGTTACTACTGGTAGTACTTATTCTGGTGAAGAGCAATTGTTGTGTAAATGGCCTTCTCGTCCTTTATGGTCATCTGATGACAGTTTCGATTGTGTCTATGATGAAGATAGTTACAATTCTTGGATTTATGACTTGAATGCCTACAAGGTTGAGGTTTATTAGATTCATAGTCATCTTCAAATTGTTGGAATGTTATAGCTTATATTTTTAGTTTCTTCTATCGTTTTGTGTTACTTTACCATCTAACATTTCCTATATACTGTTTTCATGTTACTTTTTAACATTTCTTATGCCGTTTTTTTTCTTTCATAGATCCCAAGGATTTTTGAAGTTATGTACTTTTTTTGCACCAGTTCTTTTATACTTGATTCTTTTGATTCCAAAATAGATATCCATATTACCAAAAATCGCCCTGATTAACTCTATAGTGTCATGGGCCATGGGACATCTCTCGCAGCTCTCTCACGCAATCCCTGACACCCTAAGAGTTTGAGACTTTTGGCCGCGGTCAAAAAATGGGCGGCTCGAGCTAGATTTAAAATTCTAGTTGCTAAATTTTGAAATTTGATTTCTTTTTCGTGTAATTCTAGAGGAACAGTCCGATGACATGAAGTAGCATACCAACACATCATAAACAATTAAGATAGATACAAAAGAGAACATCAATATTTACCAAAGATACAAATCAACATTTACCAACTATCCAATTCCACAAAAAAATAAACAAGTATTGTCCACCCCATTATGTCTTCTAACATGACACCTACAGACGCTTATGATAACGATGACAACAAATTTTTAAAGAAAAAGACCAACAATTGGACGGTATCAATCACCAAGTTACACATACAGCAAAAAATACACAGTCTTAAGATCAAGCTTCGCAGCAGAGACAAACTGTCCATAATCAAGTTGGTCTGTTCAATAATCTTGGTCATTTTTATTCTCAATTGGGCATTCTTATCGCAGTCAAAGACACCCTACGTTTACGGTCACAAGAAAATCAGAAACTTTTTCGATATAAAGAATACACCATATCATGACATGTTAAACAATCAAATTACAAAAGATCATAAGAATATTGGTTTCGGGATGACAAATCTGGAAAAAACTAGACACAAACCTGGTGCTCCTAGAATCATGGCTGATCCAGGAATTTTTCAATCATCATCTTTTGAAACTACAAACAGACAAACTGGTTTAAGTCAAAGTTTAAACAGCGGTGATTTGAAGTCTAAGAAAGGTGGAATCATGGGTAAGTTGTTCACAACAACGCCTAAAAGGAAAGTTTATATAGTGTTGGGAAAATCACCAGAGGTTGGAATCAGACATCAAAAATCAAAAGAAGCTTGGTTGATGGAGAAACTGTCTATCTTGAACAAGAAAAGCTATGCTGATAATCACGGGTATGAGTTAATTCTTGTCAATTCATTAGGTGATAATGTTGGGTTATACCAGAAACGGTATCAGCATGAACACAGAGAGGGATGGGAGAAATGGGATGTTTTGAGAAAGATCATGAAACAGGCACCTGTTGAAGAAGATGTTGAACAATGGTTCTGGTACTTGGATATCCACACGTTGATCATGCAGCCTGAGTTATCCATTGAACAAGTTGTTTTCAAAAATGAGAATGATTTCTATAGGGACTTGAGATATTTCAACCCAAATAACTTGATCATTGATGAAGAATTGAATCAGTTTTTGTTAGGATCCACTCTAAAAGAAACGAAGAGTTTGAATTCTGTTGATCTGTTACTCACTCAAGATTGCCAGGGTATCAATTTAAACTCTTTTCTGATTAAGAAATCCGACTGGTCCAATTTATTACTTGACTTAATCTGGGACCCAGTGTTCTACTCCCAGATGCACGCACAATGGGCCAAACCATCTCAGAAAAGTTCCGGATTCAGACTACAAAACGAAGACTTTGATCTGAATGGTTACAACAATGACCTAGAAGAGAAAAACTGTTTGGAATACCTATTCAACACTCAAAACTGGGTGAGATCCAAGATTGGTTTCATGCCTATTAGAGCATTCAATTCCTTATCTCAAGATTTTTGTGCTGTTAATGATGAAGATTTGGATGATATCGATGAGTTTGGTTCGTTGTTGGATGATGCTGCTAATGGTGGGCCTGCCGGTGGTGGGTCCAAGTCTACTATGGATTATTTGAACGATAAGGCTAATTTCCATTATAATGAAACAAAGTCTGATTTTATTGTCAATTATATGAATTGTGAAAGGCATCATAATTGTTGGAATCGTTTCTTGGAGTTCAGTGGATTGTATGAGGATCTTCATAAGAGTTGGTACAAAAAATGGTTTTAAAGTTCTGGAAATCGTTATCGCTATTAACCTTTTTTTATTAATCCTTTTTTCTTTTACTTTTGTGAAAAACTTCAGTAATAAATTGTAACTACTGACGATATAATAAAACAAAATTTGCATATATGATAGTAATGTTACATTAAAAAAAATAAGAAACACCTCCTGAGTAATAGTAAGAAACTCAAAAACGAAACAAGAAAAAGGGCATTAAAAGCAGTAATCCATCATGTAGCACAAACAAAGCAAAAGAAAGCAGAATAAATATCGAATGAAAGAAAAGAAAAAGTCATATCAAACAAAATTGGAAACGGAAACAAAGAAAGAATCAAAATGAAATTAAATTATACTTCTCCATTTCCATAACTCTCTTTCTTCTTTCGAAAGTGACTCTACACCATGGTTAATCACTTTAGCGATATAACTGCCAATAACCGGCATCAACATGAATGACTCCATGATGGAATCACTTGGGGCCACAACCAGATTAGACAATTGAGGATGATAACAAAGCATAACGTTACGATCAGCGGATTCATAGACATAACTCAATTTGAAATGAACAAATGGACGATCGGCAAAAGATGGAAATGCATCACGTAAAAACAATCTGATTTTATTCTTGGCTTCTGTATCTATGGCTTCTGGGTTTTTCAAATATTCTTCTTCTGGTGGGAAATCGTATAGTTCACTGGATGCTTTCAATTCATAGTGATCGTTTTCTTCCACTGGAGCATAGAAAACTCCACGGTCGACATTGTCAACAACTTTATGGCCTCTGAATCTTTCTGCTTCTTCTGCTGATATTCTGATTAAGGAATCTATGAACAATCTTGGTTTGAATTGTAACTGAAATTTAATCAATTTTGCAATTCCGGGACCTGCGCATAGGGCGTATTTGTCTGCTGTATAAACATCCCCGGATTTACTTACCACTGAAATCACTTTACCAGTTGTTTCGTCTGTGTTTATCTTAACCGCTTCACCCTTTTCACCTAATTGAAACTTGACACCCAAATTGACACATTCTAAATATGCAGAACGTAAACTTTCCAAAACATCGACCCAACCTTCATCCTTATGTAAGAAATAAGCACACCAATCCTTTAAATCACCTTCAAATATAGGCACAATACGTTTGATCTTTTCCGGTGTATCTAATAAGACTGCATCTGCGTTATATTGAAGATAAGGATTCACGTCTCTTTGCAATTTTGCAACATCACAAGCAGCATATATGAATCCAACAGGGTGATAACTTCTCTTAAAGACAGGATCAAATTTCCAAAGTTGTTTAGCCTCGTAAGAAAGTCTAGTAGCCAAATCCAACTCACCAATGTACTCTTTAGTGGAAAATAAATGATGAGGCATGTCTCTTCCGTTTGGTGATGCCTTTGTAGCTGGAATTTCTGTGGACCGTTCTAAACAGGTGACGTTTGTATAACCTTGACGGGCCAAGCATAATGCTGTTGAAAGACCAAAAGGACCCGTTCCAATGATTAAAATCTCCGTGTCTCTGTTGGTGAACATTGAAGGATGTGCCCGTGATCTTGAGTTGCCCTTACGCTTCTTGTGTTTGCTGGCATTGTTGTTGGTGGAACTGTTGTTGTTCGACTGCATGTTTTTGTTGAATTTCCTCTGTGATTCTTGCTCTCTGTAGTTAGCGGTGGAGGATTCTGCGGCAGACTCTTTCTCAGTCTCTGTTCTGGACCGCATTCTATGGGGTATCTGGTGGGTGGTCTTTATCTTCTGAGCTGGACAAGGTCTGTCAGACAGTCAGGATAGTTTTTTTTTTATAAGATGTGTTCCAAGGTCACAGGTGATCGATTCATGGGTATCTTAACTGTAGATTAACTTCTCCATACATCTAGGCTGGGAGGGTTGCCTCTATGTTTGTCTTAAACTACCACTCTTTGTGTGACAATGCCTGCCATTGCCAACCAGACACAAATTACGTCGTAATTATAAAATTCCCGAATGAGAAATTGAGAATCACCCACCCATTTTCATTTTTTTCGTGCGCGGTCCATTTCAATTTTGAATTTTCAGTCGATCTCTCAAGAGCGAGATGATCCATGTGATTTCATGTTTCTCCACAGTAAAAACACAGCTCTAGTGAATATTTTTAATTTGGATTTATACACAAAATACACATTCTGCTTAAGATTAAAATATCCAGTATGAAATAAACATAAAACTGTACTAAGGGGAAACCGTCGTGTAGCAGGCTATCAGACACTGTTTGCAAAAAAATTAAAAATGAAAACATGCCTGCAATCCGACCGGCGTTTCGAAAATTTAATAACTAAGTTGAAGTAGATATTGGTATTTTAGTCGGCAAAAAACATGTAACTAGATCTGCATGTAATTTATGTATTAGAACATGCATACAAAATGCAAATTCTTAAAAGTGGTCAAAAACACGTTAAAACTTGTTATAGGTATCTTGAACGCCTCAAGATTCAAGACTCAAGACTCAAGACTCAAGACTCAAGGTGTACCCAGAATTTTTAGTTTTCTGTCTTATTATAAATCATTTTTTCTAAAATTCTAGCTTCATTATATGGTTGGAACATTAGGATTAAGAAATCCGTTTCAAAATCAAGATCAAAGCTTTCCTCAAGTTTTTTAGACCATTAGTAATGCGGATTTCGATACATTTTACAATAATATAACGTTTCCGGAACTGACGCGCGTCTCAATGTTCACCGATGGCGACAGCTGTCCATGAACGTTTTTTTTCACCACTCCACAGCTTGAATGATAGTTGGTTACAGTGACACCAACCCTTAACAACCACCAAAAAGGCAAATCACAAACACCATCAACAACTCTCACAAATTCTGATCTCATAATGGCATTCTTCAGCGCAAAATTCTTAGGTTACACAAGGGTGTCTTTTCTCGCTTTCGTGTCATACAAATTGTTGACTGAACCAGGATCGGTTCTTGAATACAGTGGTGTGATGGTGTTGGCATCTGCCATGAATTTGCCATTATTGATGGTGAATGATAACTCTCCAATATATGGTAGTTTGGCTGTCCTGCTATTCACATTAGCTTTCACTGATTTCCTACCATTGGTCGATGATAACTTACAATATATTGAGTTGGCTGCTCCTGCTAGACTTCTATTCTTCTTTGTGTTGGCCATTTACACTTGCATGGGAAGCAGCATTTACATCTGCAATTCGTTGGTTTTCATTTATTGTTTCTTTGAGCTTTGGACTGGTATTTTGATCTATTCTACATTAAGAGAAGAAAAAATGAAGAGATTACAAGAAGCCGAAAATGCAGAAGAGGAACTGCAAGAACAATATCAAAGAGGTGAGTTGAATGATGAGCAAACTGCTAGAGTTGAAAAAGAGTTGGAGAAAGCTGAGATTGATAAGTTGATGCAAGAGTTCCAGTAGATGGCCTACCACGATTTGCTTTTCTAATCCATTCTACTTCAAAGAAAAACATACCCTACTAAAATTATGCATATATCATTTGGTCTTGTATCTTACTTTTTTGTTATTTTGAAATATATTATTTAGATTTATGTTTAAATACTAATAGAATTTATCATTATTTTATAAAAGAGAATAAATAAATGTTAATCATTTCTTACCTAATTCAGAAGCAATGTTAGCAGCCTCTTCGATTGCTCTAGCAATACCACTTCTGACACCCTTGTCTTCCATGACCATAAGACCACCGATGGTGGTACCACCTGGAGTACACACAGCACTCTTCAAGGAAGCAGGATGATCACCAGTTTCCATAACCATCTTGGCAGTACCTTCCATCACTTTAGCGGCACACTCCTTTGCAACGGCGTAAGGGATACCCATTCTAACACCACCATCAATCATCGCCTCCATCATCAATAAACAGAAAGCAGGACCAGAACCAACCAAAGAAGTGGCAGCATCCATGTTCTTCTCTGGTAATCTCATAGCCTTACCAACGGTACCAATCAAATTCATGACAACTTCTTCATATGGTTCGGCCTCCTTAGATAAAGAGACAATGGCAGTACCACACCCGAATCTAGCTGGAGTGTTAGTCATAATTCTAGCAACATACTTAGAGTATGGTTTGATGTCATCAATTGTCCATCCAGCCATCAAAGAAATAAGTAATTTGTCTCCACCAGCCAATCCAGACTTGACACTTTCAATGACAGGTTCAAACAAATATGGTTTCAATCCCAAGATAATAACATCAGCTTTTTTCACTGCTTCTGTGTTGCGTTCACCGTAAGAAATCGCAACCTTTGGATCAAGGCTCTTTTTCAAACTGACTGCTTCTTGTTCATTTCCAACACATGCTGTGATGGATGCTGGATATGGGGTGAATTCTGACTTGAGGATGGCATTTAAGACTGCTCCTCCCATGACACCACATCCAAGAATGGTTAAATGATAGTTTTGTAAGTTGACACCCATTTTGAGAATAAGTTGTTTTTTGTCTATATTATGTTTTATTGGTAGTTGTTATAGTGGTTTGGCGTTACAATCCAATTGACCAGAATAGCACGTTATCAAAGGTTGGAATTGTCTGTACTTTATATCGATCTCGTTGATTTTTTCAAAGACATCATCGTCACCGGGCGTGGCTTCATAAGGAAGGTAACAGCGAGCGAATCGGAGTCTATTTTCAAAAGTGGAGAAACAATGTACCATATGTCTTCCATTAAATGATGTACAACTGTGAACACTGAGTGAGTCATGAATTTACTGGAAGTGGTGATATATACCTTAAAAAAACAAAAATAATACACAAACTTGTTTAAGATGATGCAGCTTCAGTCTATTCCCCGCAAAAGCTGTCTATGAGTCTAAACACTTTCTTGATGTCAATTCTTGGTATGAGAAACCATTCTTTATGGACTCCACCTTTTTCAGTTTTGCAAGCATCACAATGCAAGTTACCAAAACCATACCTCTTTCTCAGATGTTCATGGATAAATTTCTCTGAAGTATGAGCATCACTGGACACAAAACCTTTCATTCTCAAGTTGTAACAATCACAAAAATCACCAATCGTTAGCTCTTTCAAATCTTGAGTCAACCCAAGAAGTTTGTCCCTAGTGGACACAACAATATCATTCAACATTTTAGTTGTTATAAGCTCAAAATCCTGATGGCATTGGGCCTCCCACTGACTTAATCTTTTCTCTGGGGTCTGTGTGGTGAATCCAACTTTAATTAGGATGTCATGCTTTGGTTCGAATTCCACACTTGTTTTGCTCTCAGATACCTGGCTTCTTAACCATGTCTCTCTTGGTGGTTTTCTTTGTATTAAATGCGCTAAGGTAAACACGTAAATGTAGCCGGCTTTGCCTTTACCTCCTTGCTTTTTCGGTGATTCAGCAACATAGGTGAAACCGCCTGAACTCGATCCTTCTTGCTGTTTCTTGGGGCTTGAGCTTCTTCTCTTCTTTGAGGGAGAATCATTCCGTTTGGGCGTTGGTGGAGGTTTGTTGGAATTGTTTTTCGGATGTTGTGTTTCGTGATAACGGCAAAAGTGAACATTTGGATCCTTTATCTTGATTCTGCAACGTGATCCTTCTGCAGTTATTCCATGACACTGTCCCATGATTCTTAGATATTGGATGTCGTTGAACTATATTCCATGATGTTGTTAAGAGGAGACATGGTGAAATGTATATACTTTTCCTCTGCTATTTCAGCTGAAGGAGGCAGATTCAAATGATCATTGATTGCACACTGCACTAATCTGAATGTGCACCAATCTGAATGGCGATTTCGATTTTCTTGCAGGTTCTAAAAATTGAAGTAAAAAATAAACAGTTGCTGATATATATCACGAGAAGAATACATACGTACAATGCATCAACCTCCTTACCCATAATCAAGAAAGATGCCTCCAATTAAATAGGACAATAAAAAGTGGACGAGTTGGGAATCGAACCCAAGACCTCTTGCATGCTAAGCAAGCGCGCTACCAACTGCGCCACACGCCCAAATACGAGATTCAGAACGATTTGGTCGAAGATTGACTATTATAGTTATTGTTTTTTTTATTATTGTTTTTTTATATTGATCATTTTTTTCTTCGTAAGAAAAGTAAAATAAAATAATCATGAAGAAGAGGAAATACAGGATTATTTATAATCCTCAAAAC
>JAKTRY010000521.1:0-14917 GCA_030579935.1 Ambrosiozyma cicatricosa | reverse complement strand
GGTAAAATTCAACGTTGCCATCGTTGAGCCCCCGGTTCGATTCCGGGCTTGCGCATTTATATTTTATACTCTCCACATCTGTGGAATAAGACGTGAACCATCATCGCCCGTGAAAAGCGTCAAGTTCGTGTTTTTGATGATTTAATATGTGATGGTAAACCAGTCGACCCAAGTTTCCAACATTAAACTCATCGTCTAAAAAAAATACACTAATTTCAAACTTTAAAAGCAAATAGCAAACTTCCAGCAAATAACAGTTTTAGTACACAGAAACAACACATGAATCGAGAACAATTTCCAACAGAAGTAAACACACATCTTCAGCAGCTTCAGGAGAAATATGAGAAGTTTCGGAATGCACCGAAATACAACAGCAGTCAGGAAGAAGTTTTCTGTCTTTGTCGAAAAATAGATGATGGTGAACTGATGGTTGCCTGTGATGGATGTGATGAATGGTTTCATTTCAGATGTGTTAGTTTGAACACCAACCTCAAGGAATTAGTAAACAATTATTACTGTCCTTTTTGTGATGAGCTACTGCAGAAGGGTAAAACCGTTTGGAAGAAGAAATGCAGATTGGAAGGGTGTTTTAATCCCGTCAAGATTGATAAAGAAACCGGTAAGGGTTCCAAGTACTGCAGTCCTGAACACGGCGTGGAATTCATGAAGTCCCAACTTTTGAAACATTTTGTTGAATCAAATAATGAGAAGAAATTACAAGAAGGACAAGTAATCAAGATTATTCAACAAACACAAGATTATTCTCATTTCAAGAATTTAGGTACTCAGTTACCCAAATTTGATAAGTCATCATCACCTCAAGGCAAAGAGGAATGTGATTTCAAGATAACCAAACTTGAAGCGGAGGTGACTTCTATGAACACAACAAAAGAACTTTACTTGTCAAAAACCAAATATTTATTGAAATTGAAAGAGAAAATTAAGCTATTGAATGAAATTTTGTCAGCTGATCATAAAAGTGAGAATGGTGCTACTGAAAAGACAGAGACGAAGCCAACAAAGTCCAGAAAATCAAAGAAAAAGAAGAAAACAAAGAGAAACAAAATTGACATCTGTGGTTTTGATTCGAACTTAAGATTGCATACAGTTAAGTGGAAAGCTTTCACTGAAACAGATGAGTACAAACAGTTTATGAAATTTGATGGCTCTTTCGAAGGTATTACCAATGATCAGATCAGAGAACAATACAAGATTTTGAGAAATGAAGGTACTGGTGACCAAGATGGTGATACTGAAATGACTGACAGTGATTTAGGACCACCTGTATTTGGCAGTTTGTGTGTTCATGATAAGAAGAAATGTACCAGACACTTAACATGGTATGGTATCATTGAAGATGACTTGGAAACTAAGGTCAGTGAAATAGAAGCTAAGACCACAGAAGATTTGACCAAGAAGGAGAAAATATACAGAGATTTTACTATTCGTAATTGGGATATATGGGAGTCGGAGAACTGAAAGGTTAATTGATCGTTTCGTTATTCTCTTCGTGTGTACATTACTAGAGTTATATTTTAATAATCTTTACTTATATATTTTTCTTGAAACGAATTGACAAAATAAAAAACACATTTTAAATAATTGTACATAGAAATTAGAATATATAAACTCCTAGTCTAGCTAAAAAATAAAGGGCAGAAAACAAGCCTATTTCATTGCGACGTCTTTCTCATCCTCAACATCATCTTCGTCGTAGTCATCTAAAATATGACGTGGTTTCCAAACTTCCAACAAGCCATCTTCTCCACAACTGGCAACAACATGATTCAAAATTGGGTGCCAATCACACTCACTGATTCTTCCAGTATGTCCACCGTGCATGAATGCGAGGCAAGAATCAACATAATGGCTCTTCTTCTTTTCAAATTCTTTGTGATCAAAATCGCCATGAGCGATCTTAGCTATATCCCAAACAAGAACTCTACGATCAACTGAGCCAGAGATCAAAAAGTTTTCCTTCCATTTCAAATTGAGAACGGAGGATGCATGGCCATATAATGTTCTTAAAGGCTTGGTAGGGTTTCTTAGATCCCAGGTGTGCATCAAATTATCTGAGGAGGCGGTAACCAATAAATAATCGAAATCTGGTTGGAATTCAACTGCATTTATGGAGGCTTGATGCGCATCATCGATTTGGAAAACAGGATTGTAGTTGGCCAGCGGTAGTCTCAAGTCATGAACTTGCAAAGACTTGTCATCACCAACAGAGGCAAATAAATCATTGGCTTTCACGTTCCAGGAAACATCATTGACGATGGAGGAATGTGTCTCAAACACTCTAGTAGGCTTCAAAGTTTTGCTATCCTTCTCTAAATCAAGATCCCACAAGGCAATCTTGGCATCTTCGTTGGATGACAACAATTGGTTCTTCTTGTAAATTGGGTTCCACTCCAAACCGAACCCTTCCTTGTTATGGAACTTAAGAGTCTTTTTGTGAGTCTTTGACTTCTCATCTTTTGAATCAAAAATCAAAACATCACCACTGTTTGTTTGTGTTGCAATGAGTCCATTCTCATGATTGATTCTAGCTTTGTTGACTTCACCAGGATGTTCCCATTCTCTACTCAACTGAAATTGATTTCCATGACCTTCAAAATTCGGAACTTCCACTGGTGATGTCACCTCGGGACTCAAAGTTGCTGGAAGTGTAACTGAATAGAGTCTCAATTTGTTCGGAACGTTCTTGGTGGTATGTGTTCCCATCAACAAGTTTGCAACAACCGATTTTTTGTCTTCTGTGAATTTGAGATCTCTGGTCCATTGCAGCGTTAGACTAGGCCAGGAAGTTGAGTAGGTGTATAACAAATCATATAACATTGGAGATGTTTTCTTCCATATCTTAAATTCTTCATTGATGTGTTTTTCATTTTGCTGGTACTTATCCTTGATGTCAAGTGCTATTAATAATGACAGTGAAATGGTGTGGGTGGAGTGTTAGTATCAGTTTGATGCTGAAGCCAATTGAGATTCAAGAAGTTGAGATACAAAACATACGTTTCGAGTCCTGCGTGGACTGGTGAGAAGCAGAAGATGATGGAGCCATTCTTGATTTATGTTGCGATAGTGACTAAGGGTTTATCAGTACGTTTCACCCAATGAAGACTTTCAATGGTATCTTGTTGATGTTTCTCTTTTTTGCGGCCGAATTCAGTAAGCATGGAAATCCTGGCTGTGCAACGTCTCCTTCAAGTTTTCGTTTTCATTAAAATGGTAAGTTGTAACCAACAGTCAACCTTGAACAGGATACATGTAGCAGAGTTCAAAAATCTCTACCAACAACATAGGATATCTTGTGTCCATCAATGATACATCATTGACTTATCATAAACTCACCAGTTCTTATCTCAGCTTCATATGTGGTCAATAATTGAACAGCGTCCTTTCAACTCTACATTCATCAAAAAAGTGGCATAGTCAAAATTGACAACAGCTGGCATAGCCCGGAGTTGGAGCTTGCCTTCAACACACGGCTTGACTCCTAATTGATCGATCGTTTTTAGTCACATTTTACTCATAATCGTCATCTGATTTACGATTTGGAAAAGAAGAAAAGGAAGATACATTTTACATCAACGACAACAACGTGAAAACATCGAACAACCAGTTGCCTGTTCGAGTTACAGTTCTTTGAATCAAAACGGACTAACCTTTTAAACATGAAAAAGTCCGTTAAAAATTGGTTTCACTCGTTTGAATCCACATATTCTCAAGCTCTCCTGTGATTGTTCTTTCATTGTGATATGATGCAGTCGTTTGAATCACATTATTGAGTTTCCCGGATTTACCCTGCGTTTATTTCTGTTGTTTTCAACATGATTCACAAGGCTCAATTAATGACTGAACATTATACCTTGGGTTCATGGCAACAGACCATTCAAGGTGGATTTTGATATGCCCAATGATGATGGTGGAGAATCGTTGTGAGAACCAAGTTTTAACGGACAAACTTCTGTCGGATTACTTCCCCAAATGACGAGCTATGCTGGCACATGCAAAGCCCAAGAAAATGCCAGTGTCCATTCACAGCTTAATTTAATTGAATCATCATATATTCTAGTTTCTCACAAACATCATAATTGGCCCCCACCTGACTGCATTTGCCAGGCTAGAGATATGCACAAAACATCCCGGTTGAACATGCCGTTGACGGTGATTACCATGGTATGTCCCCTCATGAGATTTAGAAAATGTCCATGCATGAGTGCAGGATATTAGTGGAGTTTCCAACTTGAGGTCTATTGATTTCATACAACGACACCCACTCGCCTACCTATATCCCACGAATAATGATACGATCAAGAATCAAAAGAACCACATGACTGGCTTGCAGTTCGTTAAGATTCATGCATGATTGATTGGTACCTGTTCTTCTTTAATCATCTTTTTGAAAGCAGGATTATTTAATTGGAAGAGAAGTTATACGAAAACTCTTTCAATTCAGGAAAAGCTGTGGGTCATGATCATGTTTTTAATTGATTGTGATTCAGGATATGGCGTGGTACGTATGGAACTATTCAGATTTTGGAACTTATTATAAGAGATCCAACCCGCTCTATAATACTCATATATAATACTTATTGGTGAATCATGTTCTGTTATCAGCGAAGTTTTGTTCTACCGAGCTCAATTGAGTTTTCTGTGGTCTTCGGACTCTGTGATCTTGACGTATATAGACCATTGTGTTTCACTCTATTCAAATTGTTTACAATATGAGTATGTGCTTGATTTTATGTGGTATTTTGAGTACATGTACATTTGTTTTGGAATTGGCTTATATAAGATACTACTCGACTGGCATGGACGTGCTCACCCCGAGATAGTGTAGGACTAATTCGCATGAGTTTCAAATTTAAAAATGTCTAGCTAGTTGACAAGAAAGTCTGATGATGAAAGTTGACGTTTTTTTGTTCCAGACTAAACGAACAGTACCTCACATGGCAACCAGGGTCCCGGAAACTTGACGATTCAGTTGAATTTTGGAAATTTGTAATTTCGATGTACATGTGACGCCGTCTGTATGAAATATAGCTTAAAACTTCATTTTGTTCTTACGGTTTCTTGTGATGCATGAATACACGTACGTTATATAAACTACACAAAAACCTCAAGCTAGCCTGTAAATTATGAAATAGCTTGTAAATTGAGTTTTATATTGAATCATCACTAGGATCTCGAATATCAGTAATTGTCTACCCATGCACATGCGAATTAAAGTGCCAGAGTCCAATTGGATGTCAAAAACTTGTCTCCGATCTTGGACTATCTCCGCAGTTATATGTGTGCGATCTAATTTAACTCCGTGAGGCATCGATGGATTGGAGCTTGTAAATTGGGGTGAATGAAGATGTCAATTCATCAAGACGACTTATCATGTGGGAATTACATATCCCACTATGGACTATACGCGTAATGGGTCATGATCAACCGACAAGCACTGACCTCAAATAACCTGATTTTTCAAGAAAGAGTAACAACCTGATCTATAATACATATGTGCTCTGGATTGTTATAGTACGCATACGTGGGGAAGATATGCACATTCAAACGATTATGCTATGTAACAAACTTAACTTATACATCTTGAACGGGATTTGAGAAATGTCTCACTGAATTGCCAATATTCCAAATTGTTCAAAGGGTCAAAGCCTAAAGGGCTTATAATATTGTCGTACCTAGACCACATAGTCGAAAGATGGAAATGTGTTATCACGGACATTGAATTTGTATATATGGTTTCAATTTTGGGAAATAATACAGCTTCTGGGGAACATAATTAGTGGGCAGATTGGCTCAAGATACGCTCGGTACAAGATTCAAAGAACTGTCAAATGTTGAAATGATCTAGATGATTCAATGCATCACATGTTAGACGAATCAATTATGATTCCATGATTTGATCAAATTAGGTTAGTTAGTCTTGAGTCTTGACCGATATAATCATAAATTCAGAATTCCATCTGTGTGTGGAAATTGTCAAATGAAATATAGATCGATCGTGAAACGAAAAACGATAAGTTCGAAAGGGTCTTTTAAACACCAGCTATGCACATCAAACACCAAAATAAAACCAATGAAAGCTGGTGAAAAGTTGAGGTACGTCAAAGCTAAACAAGACGATGATACACATCAACAAAACATACGCCAGATATAAGTGTAGCTAACGTAACAGACTGCCGTATATCTGAGTTGAAAATGCACGTAAATTACAGATGCAAATGCAAACAATAACGCAGCTTTAATCAGATGACTCCTAAGCGTTTGTTTACCATTATCCAGTTTTCACAGATGCTCCGACACGTTAGAAAAGGAATGGACACGCCCCATTCATCTTCAAGACGCCTAAGACACCTTGTATTTGCCCAAAATGGACGACTGTTGCACATTCAATCACGCTATTCTACGCGTTCTCCATCACGCTTTGACGCGTGTACACCATTGGCAAATTCGATTTGAATTTTGGTGTAACGGTAACCTCTTCTACTGGGACTTCTACGTGCATACACTGTATATGTACTCTCGAGTCTCATGTACATGTAACACGTCTGGCTCGATGAGTTTACAGTTTATTCTTGGGGAAATCTGCACTCGAAAGCCCTGTATACTATATAGGATATAGGGCCTGCTGTTGTTTATCGGACGAAGTCTTGTATATGTAACATAAAAGTTGATCTGGTACAAGTACAAGATCAAGTACAATTGATTGAACAAATCAAAACTTGATCCAAGGTATCGTTGGTACAGGTACTTAAGAAATGGCTAGCTGATGAGTACATGACGCGTCGGGGTGTCTGGAGTGAGTCTGAGGGCAAAATTGAGTGGTGCACGCTTTTTTTCAAACCTGTTTGAACTCTGAACTTCGAGATGTCATTGGTGAAGGATTAAACTGTTCAATCTTATAATTCAACAACAACGAATTATGTAATCTGACTAATTACAGCATGGGTAATGAAGCTCCGGTATTTCCATTTAATAACTTTAACTCTTGAAAGCTGATCCCACGTCGAACATATGTAGCACCGTAACAGTTTGAAAACCCTGCCAATTTTTTTAGCCAGTCTCGTACTAAGAAATCCGGTTTATACAGGCCTAGCGCACCTCTCCAATCCTGAGAGCACACACTTTTCCAGTTGATTTTTCCACCACGTACCAGAAACTCAGAGTCCAGCCCAACGAACGCGTTCGTTTTTCACTTCCTATATATATCTGCCTTTTCCCACCATCTCCGAACTACACTTCACAATCATCTTCTCTTCTCTTCCATTCTACAAGAAACTAAAACAATTTTTTCCCTCACTTAACCACCCAACTACACACTCACACTCACCCTCACACTCATATTAAACCACAAATGTCCGCTCCACAAGAAACACCATCAAAGTCTGCTGCCACTGCTCTTTCCAACCTGGACTTGGATAAGGCCA
The DNA here is from genome assembly GCA_030579935.1 of Ambrosiozyma cicatricosa. NCBI lineage: Eukaryota > Fungi > Ascomycota > Pichiomycetes > Pichiales > Pichiaceae > Ambrosiozyma > Ambrosiozyma cicatricosa. The sequence goes on along the minus strand of JAKTRY010000521.1, from coordinate 7,475 downwards.
GCAAGAACGATTTGACTGCTGCTTTAACTGCTGTTTCAAATGCTAAGGCTGGTGTTGTTGAATCTGAACATCAAGCATTTTTGGCCAAGCACAAGGTCCACAGACACAAGTTGTTGGCTTTGGAAAAAGAGGAACCATTGTTGACTGAAAATAAGAGAAGATTTGTTTTGTTCCCAATTAAGTACCATGAAATCTGGCAAATGTACAAGAAGCAAGAAGCTTCTTTCTGGACTGCTGAAGAAATTGATTTGTCTAAGGATTTGGATGACTGGAACAACAAGTTGAATGCTAATGAAAGATATTTCATGTCTAGAGTTTTGGCTTTCTTTGCTGCTTCCGATGGTATTGTCAATGAAAACTTGGTTGAAAACTTCTCTGCCGAAGTTCAAGTTCCTGAAGCTAAGTGTTTCTACGGTTTCCAAATTATGATGGAAAACATCCACTCTGAAACTTACTCTCTATTGATTGATACTTATGTCAAGGATCCAAAGGAAGCTGATTTCTTATTCAATGCTATTGATAACGTTCCATGTATCAGAGAAAAGGCTGACTGGGCTTTGAGATGGATTTCTGATGAAAATGCTTTGTTTGGTGAAAGATTGGTTGCCTTTGCTGCCGTTGAAGGTATTTTCTTCTCTGGTTCTTTCGCTGCCATCTTCTGGTTGAAGAAGAGAGGTTTGATGCCAGGTTTGACTTTCTCTAATGAATTGATTTGCAGAGATGAAGGTCTGCACACTGATTTCGCTTGTTTGTTATTCTCCCACTTGAACAACACCCCAGATGAAGAAATTGTTGCCAAGATTATCACTGAAGCTGTTGATATTGAAAAGAGATACTTCACTGATGCCTTACCAGTTAAATTGTTAGGTATGAACTGTGACTTGATGTGTCAATACGTTGAATTTGTTGCTGATAGATTGTTGGTTGCTTTGGGATGCAAGAAGATTTACAACGTTACAAACCCATTCGACTTCATGGAAAACATTTCCTTGGCTGGTAAGACTAACTTCTTCGAGAAGAGAGTTTCAGACTACCAAAAAGCTGGTGTCATGGCTAAGAAGGAAGAGCCTGTTGAAAACGGTTTCTCTTTCGATGATGATTTCTAATTGATTATTGTCTGGCTTACAATACCTTACCTTCTCCTCTCCTATCACACTTCCTCATTCTCTTTTCATTTTACTAGTCAGAACGTATCATCTAGACTTCAATATAGTCTCTTCTGACTTATCATCGCTTCTTTTTTCTTAAAATTTATGGGTTTCTCTTTAAACTGGGTTTTAGTTTTTTCTCTTAATGTTTTTTTCTTTCTTTTGTTTCTCTTTCTAATGACTTTCTGAAATTGTGCTTATTGCAAGATAATAAGTGCTTTTGATGTCTTTTTGTTGTATAATCTTAATATATCATGTTATCTTGTTTACTACCTTCAAGCTTGTATTCCTCTTCAATAGATGGTTATACTAGAGCTGATCCTCCTGTCATTGGCTATCGCGTACTACTGAATTCCGCTCTGCAAGTACTGCACTCTAATCGAAATTACTGCTCACGAAAAAAACGTTTGAAAAAATTATCGTGCCCAACTATCAGGTTTAGCTGGAGACCACCAATCTTGAACGAAATGAACGACACATTGATCACCAAAGTTCAGCCGTCTCCCATTCCATAAGTTCCAGTATCTCCAAGTTCCTTCAGGTTTTGCTAATACCACAACAGCAGAAGAAGAAAGACTGTCGTCCTCATCCGTTTTGCCTTGCATCTTTTTTCCCATACTTCATAGACATAAACACTGAATAACAGGCTTCTTACTCCTTGACTCTTTACTCCGTGGTTCAAATACTTGTCAGTAGTTATCCATTAGCTTCCGATTCATTGTCACCTTAACTCTACCATTGCCATCATAATTTCCATATAATTCACTGCTATTGATTCATTTGTGTTCCAGTTGGTGTTTTTAACTCTTTGCATATCACCTATTTTCCCACACTTATCACAATTTTTTCTGCCATTCTGTCGTGTCTACCTACATAACTCACTAAATGAGCACAACATCATCTCAATCCCAACCCACTCAAAAGCAGCAAGAAGAAACCCAACCCATGCTTCGTCGTAGTTACAAAGATGCCATTGGATTGTTAAATTCATTGCAGTCCAACTTTGCCACCATTCAAGCTGTGCGTCAATCTGGTAAGACCAGAAATGAGATGTTGATTCCAGAGATGATTGAATGGACAAGAAGAATCGGATATGAGCCAAGTGATTTCAATAAGTTGAATGTGATCCATGTTACAGGAACTAAAGGTAAAGGTTCCACTTGTGCTTTCGTTCAGAGTATATTGTCTCAGTACAGAACTCCCCTAGTTGGTATTGCTTCAAGCAGATCCAACTCAACTTCAAACTTGTCCTCTGCTGGTTTTGGATCAGCTTCAGGACTTGAAAGTGCTGCTAAGATTACAAAGATTGGATTATACACTTCACCTCATTTGAAGAGTGTCAGAGAAAGAGTCATGATCAATGGGAAACCGATCAGTGAGGAACTATTCGCCAAGTATTTCTTTGAAGTTTGGGATCGTTTAACTGCTTCAAAGTCAGACACCAGCGTGTTTCCAAACATGGGTAAAGATGTGAAACCTGCTTATTTCAGATACGTCACTTTGCTCTCGTTCCATGCATTCATGAAAGAAGGTGTTGATACTGCAATTTACGAAGTCGGTGTCGGTGGTGAATACGATTCTACGAACATCATGCAAAAGCCTACAGCCTGTGGTATCACTACTTTGGGAATCGACCATACTGTCATGTTAGGTAACACTTTGGAAGAAATCGCATGGAACAAGAGTGGTATTTTCAAAGAAGGCGCCGAATGTTTCTCTGTGGAACAACCGGAAGGAGCTATGAAGGTCATTGAGGAAAGAGCATTGGAGAAGAAAGCCAGCCGTTTAACCATTGTCAGAAACAGAAGAGAAGTTAATGAATTGAAATTGGGTTTGAATGGTGAATTCCAATATCAAAATGCCTCGATGGCTGTTGCCTTGTGTGAAGCTCATTTGTTAAAGTTGGGTTTTGAAATCGATCATGATAACTTGAGTACTGAATTTGTCGCTGGTTTAGAACAGGCTAAGTGGCCAGGTAGATGTCAAGTTTTGCCTGATCCTAAGAAACAAGATGAGTTGACTTGGTTCATTGACGGTGCACATACCAAGGAGAGTATAGCTAATGGTTCCAAATGGTTCACCACTGCTACTAATAGAGAACATAAGAGAGTGTTGTTGTTCAATCAACAAACCAGAGATATCCAACCTCTGATTGCTGAACTTTACAAGAATATCGAAGCTGCAGATTTGAAATTTGATCATGTTATTTTCACAACCAATGTCACTTGGTCCTCTGGTAACTACTCTGCTGATTTGGTCTCATTGAACACTTCAGAAGCTCAAGTTAATTCTTTGGAAGTTCAAACTAAAATGGCTAGCTACTGGAATGAGTTGGATAAGAAGTCTAGAAAACACATTTTCCATGATATTGAAACTTCGGTGAATTTTGTGAGAACTTTGGAAGGTCCATTGGATGTGTTCGTCTGTGGTTCACTGCATTTAGTTGGTGGATTCCTCGTCGTTTTGGATGGAAAGCAGACTACTTAACCTCAATTATTTATTTGCTTACTTTTATCTATCCCTTTTTTTATTTATCTTGTGTATTCCGATTTTTGTTAGACAGTAATACCGAAAGGTCCGAAACTGCAAACGGTTGCGATGCTCATGCGTGGTATTGTCCGGATGAGAGAGAAGTAGTAACTAGAGGCGACTCACGAGCCACAAGCCACTCGAGTTAAATCAAACAGAGCTGTCGTCGCACACGATTGCAGTGTCACAGTGTTTGGTTTGCATACGTAGAACTAAATTATGGGTCTAAGTAGCTGGAGCCTGCCAGATTAAATCACTGGAATCTGGATCAAACAACATTGGCTGGTGCCATCTGCAGAGCTGAATGTTGTGTTTGTGTGTCTCCACTGCCACTACCTAAAAGCTAAAGCACGTTACTAGGACTGGACAACATACAAAACTTCTTGAACTTTTGCCAGCTGCTTCTCTTCAACTCGTCTCAGGGTCATATGACATACACGGTACACCTGGTCTCACTGGCACACATCAAACGAATAACAGGAATTAAGCCTGGAACAACAATTACTGGAATTTGTCACAAAGGGATACATCCCACATCATCATTTTCCAATTTCAACCAATATACTCCCTGCATATATCGAGATTAATAACATAAGATAATTGCCTGAATAATATTAGTCCACACGTTACTTTCCCTTGTTGAGATGAGCAGAAACATTATTGATGAAAGGGCAGTTTACACAAAGCGAACCCAGGACTACACACATTTGATTAAGACATTCACGAGCCCCGAACTCAAAGAAGTTGGGAATTATAAGATCGTCAAAGAGATCGGATGTGGTGCTTTTGGTCAAATCTTTTTGGGTTACCATAAGTTTCTCAAGATGAAGGTGTGTTTGAAAAAAGGTGAGAGAATTGCTGATAACACATTCAGTGATAATCTGATGAGAGAATACTACTATTTGCGTGAGTTTCGCAAGCATCCCAATATTACAAAGATATATGAAATAATATTTACAGAGACAAAAGCATACATGGTGCTAGAGTACTACCCAGAAGGTGATTTGTTTGAATACCTATCAAAACGCAAGAGAATACCCACGGATGAAGCATTGAAACTGTTCACTCAAGTTGTTGGTGCAGTTTATTATATGCACAAGAATGGTTGCTGTCATCGTGATTTAAAGTTGGAAAATATCTTGCTTGACAAAAAATTCAATGTGAAACTTTCAGATTTTGGTTTTACAAGAGAACTTCCCTTTGCTCAACATGGTTCCAAGTCTTTGCTAAGTGAGTTTTGCGGAACCGGGGCATACATGTCTCCTGAACTGATCAGAAAAGAGCCATATTCAGGTATCAAAACTGATGTTTGGGCATTGGGTGTGATATTATACACCATGATTGCCGGTGAAATGCCATTTGATGATAGTCTTGATGATGAAGTATTGGCTAAGAAGATTGAAACTGAGGAACCATCATTCAGTGACAAATTGTTCAAGCCTGAGTTGCAGAAGCTTATCAAGTCTTTACTTTCCAAAACCCCTGAAGATAGACCATCGTCCTTGGATGATGTTTTAAGATTACCTGTCTTACAACCATACGGAGGCTTGAGCCAAATTGAAACAGTGAACAAGATGATATATAGCAGCTCTGGTAATCAATTTCCAACTGGAGATAGGGTCCTACTGAAAGAATTGGCCAGAATTGGTCTGGATAAAGAGTTAATATTGAGATCAATTGAAGATGACAAACTTGATTCTGTTTATGGATTTTGGCAATTGTTGAAAGAGAAAAACCGCAGAAAGAGTCAAAGAAGAAAATCAAAGCATAGAAGTAGGAGTATGTTGAGAATATCCACTTCCAAATCATTCATTGATAATGCAAAACTTGCATTTTCTCCATCTCCAACTATTCGAAGTGAAAAAGCACCTGAATCATTTTTATCCAGACTGGAGAAAGCACAACAGGACCATGATGCATCAGTCAAGGCAAATGGCAGCACCGATGTCAAGCCTGGCAGTTCCAATTCAAATGGAAGTGCTGATTTGGGTACCAAAATGCTCAAACACAAAAAATCAATGAATCCTGTGTCAAGAAAAGTATCAGCTCCAAAACTACAACCTCCTCCTAAGATTCATGTTATGGAACCACCCAAGGCAGGTAACAATGACCAAAGGTCTGTTAGTTCAAACACTTCTTCTGCATTAAAGAAGAAGCATAAGTTCTCTTTCAAACGGCTTTTTGGACATAAAAGATCACATTCAGCAGATGTCATCAATACTAGCTCTATAACTACAAAATCGAGATCAACAACAAAGTCATCTTCTGATCTGAAAACTGTGGCCGCCAATGGATATTTGATGGGTAATGGTATCAATTCACAAAGTCAACGTAATGGATCAGCTGCAACAGCACAGCTTTTAGCACCTTCAACATCCAAGGGATATGATCAAACTGTTCCTGAGAGACACTCTCCAGATACCCCAACATCAACATACTTGAAAAGAAACCGGCCAACTAGACCAGGCTCTGTCATTTCTTCTTACTCTATGCAAACTACTATATCAGAAACGTCCGGAGGTTCGGGATATTTGACTGGTTACTCTGCAGAAAACCCATCTTCATCACATCAAGCCCAAATGGCAAGTAGTAGCAGTGGACGGCCAGTCTATATCAGAGGTCTGAGTGACATTTCAGGTACTCCATCAAGTCAACCAGAATCTCCAAATTCATCATTCACCGGTGTTTCAAGATCAAACTCCATTGATTCGTCATCCAGATCATTGGCTCGTGGCCGTTCAAGACGTAAAAAGAGTGCTTCTATTGGTACAAGTTTCTTGCTTAAGAGAGGTAAATCACCTTTACAATCCAAGATGAATGCTAAGTGGGGTTTCAATGCCGGTATTCCAAACAATCATAGTACACCTAAGAAGTTCAGTAAAGCCACAAAACAACAACAATTGACAATTGAAGAGGAAGAATCCGATATGGAAGAGGAAGAAGAAGATGTTTTGAAAGATATGACAGATGGTGAGCTGCTTGAAGATCTCGATTTGATGAGTGAATCCGAGATGTTACATTCCAACAGTATAAGATCCAACAATACCAATAAAGACACAAAGAGATCATATAGCAACAGCAATATTAATAGGGAGCGGTTGAATTCTAATAGTTTACGTTCTAATAGATCCGGCAGTATTAATAATAATTCAAATGGTAATGTCAATGTCACAGCTAATGGAAGCTTTCAACGTGTTTCTTCAGATGGGTATCCGCTTTCAAAAGATAACAGTCAATTAAATCTGGATGAAGTGAAGATGAAGCTCAGTAATTTGAGAATGACCAGTAACAATGCATTTGAAAATAATAAAGAAAATTGAATCGTCTCATTTATCCTTCATCTTACTAGTTTTCAATTGTGTTTTTTTCTGTGTTTTGTTTGTATGTGCATCATGTAATATATATGCTTTTTTGCTTGCTTTTGATTTTGTTTTAACTCTTGTGTTTGCTGCTTTTTTTAACCCCTTTATTTTCTTTCTTTCCCCTTTTAATTGTGCTCTTTTTCTGTTTTTTTTTAATTGCGAATTTTCTCTTGAATTCTCATTATTCTGTAATACTTATCATAATTATTATCCCCGATATTTCAACCTCCTTTTTATACATTTGATCAGGACATTTCCTACAATTTATGATCTTACGAAGAAAAAGTAATAAACTAAAATGCGCAAGCCCGGAATCGAACCGGGGGCTCAACGATGGCAACGTTGAATTTTACCACTAAACCACTTGCGCTCAATTAAAATTATAACAGTTTGGTGCTGGCGATTTCTCTATGATCTGTAGTCTTCAAATAGCCCA
>JAKTRY010000520.1:0-14941 GCA_030579935.1 Ambrosiozyma cicatricosa | reverse complement strand
GTATTTCCTCTTCTTCATGATTATTTTATTTTACTTTTCTTATGAAGAAGAAAATGATCAATAAAAAAAACAACTACTATAATAGTCAATCTGCGACCGAATCGTTTCGGTCTCAATGATTCCGAGATAGTTTAGTGGCTAGAATTCTCGCTTGTCACGCGGGAGACCCGGGTTCAATTCCCGGTTTCGGAGCATGGGTTCTCTCAGGTGGACTGCTACACTGAGTTGTGATTTTTTTTTATTTTTTTGACAATTGATCTGCTTTCATGTACAATTGGATCAAGAGATTTTTTATTGACGTTGATTTTTTATTTTTATTTTTGGTGAATCTCAAAAAAAGTTTAACAGTATGGCATGCACCTAACTTTCTCACTCGGGAAAACTTAGAGAACAAGACTCGCTCTGGGTTTTTAGAACATGTGAAAAGAAATTGATTATCTTTTACTAATGATAATCTCATTCAAAAACAGATGAACATATTTCAGTAGACACTTTAACAGCATGACAACACCAGATCTGGATAATCTCGAAATTCCCCAACCGAATGGTTCTCTTATGCTAGCCTGGCAAGTGAAAGGTATGCTCAACTTTATCTAAACATTTACAAACCCGATAAACTATAAGTACTAACTCAGCCAATTGAACATCATCTCAATGGATAGAAAAGACCGCCATGTACTAGTTGTTGGTGGAGGAGATGTTGCTATCTCAAGAGTGAACCATCTTTTGCAAGCAAATGCCAAAATCACTATCATTGCCAAAGAAATAGATCCCGTGCTTCACAAATACAATGAACTTGGATTGATTTATCATCTTGAAGAAAGACCTTTCAAACCTACTGACTTAACCATGCATGAACATCCAGAAAGCCGAACTAAATTACTGGCTTATTATCAATCACTTGCAACTTCAGACACAGCAAAGTTAGACGAGGAATTCATCTCTATGGTTGAACGATTCGATAAGATTGAGAAGTTTGCAATGGTGTTAACTGCAATGAATGATTATCCAACTTCATTATCGATCTATCATCGTTGTAAACTGCTTCAATTGAATATTAACCTCGCAGACAAGCCAGCACAATGTGACTTTTATTTTGGGTCGGTGTATCGTCATGGTTCATTACAGTTGATGATTAGCACAAATGGAAAAAGTCCACGTTTTGCAAACAGGTTGAAGACTCAAATCTTGGTCCCTACTTTGGAGTCGTTGGATGTGAATAATGCTGTTGCCCGTTTAGGCCATTTAAGACGCCAGTTAAAGGAAGTAGTTTGCGTTGGTAGTGATCCCGATACCATCAAGGAACGTATGAAATGGAATAAAGCTGTTACTGATTTTTACTCAGTGGAAGAGTGGTGTCGTATGGATCAAGAGAAAGTGGATGAACTTTTGAAAGTTTATCCAGAGTTGCCTACTAAGAAATGATCGTCATTTGGATTTTGAATTAGCTTTTCCTCTAAGATCAATCTTTCCAAAAGTAGAGCACAACAAACGTTTCGAGAAATCACTTTCTGCGTGATATGAGGATGTCAATAATTGGAGGATGATGACGATGAATATATTATTCGGGGTTCCTTTATATAATATAGTGATATAATAACACAATAATAAATATGTAATTTACTGATGTCGGATAAACATAAAACAACTATGAAAGAGCACACAACATAGGATTATTTCTTTTTTCCAAAGAATGACATTAATGATGCTTGTTTCTTTCCAGTAGCAGCGGATGCCTTTTTTGTTTTCTTCTCAGTGTCAATGGTATGATGTCTTTTAATTGCGGAGGCAGCAGCCGATGATGGTTTCTTGGTAGGTTTCTTGGAGACCTTAGTTGTCACAAGAAATCCATCTTCATCATATGTAGTTTTCGATTCCTCTTCCTCCTCATCTTCACCTTCCACCCCAACCAAATCATTTTCAGTTGAGACTTCAAAATCTGGTGTACTATCTTTTGATTGAGGCTTTGTTATACTTGCAAGTGCACACTTTGATTTGATATTGCGTTCCTTCTTGGATTTCTTTTTAGATGATTCCCTATCAATTTTGGTACTCTCTTTAGGTTTTTCTGCAGGCGTGACATCAATGTCATCGATCGTCATATTGCTATCATCATCAAAAGTAACATCTGCAAATTCATCATCATCAAATAGATTCTTCATCTTTTCCTCAGCTTCACTCTTCTTCTTTTCGCTTTGCTTTCCTGTTTCAACTTTTGTTTTCTTCATTATATGGATAGAGTCATCATCAAAATCATCATTAATGCTATCTTCAACAACCTCTGGCTTCTTTCTTTTACCATGATCAATGACAACCTTATTCTTAACCTCGTTCTTACGAGATGTGTATAGGGATTTGGTTGGTTTCTTTGGTGGTTCCTTCTTTACTGAGCTCGACTCATTCTTTCTTGACCTGTATAAAGAGCTGACACCAGAATTGCTAACAGCAAACTTACTTGCAGTAGGTTTAGTTGGTTCGGATGCAGCCTTTCTGGTGGAAGGTCTAAGAGCGGGACGTTTCACTTCTTCCACAACTTCAACATCAGGTTTCTTATAATCGACATCTATATTAGCTGTCTGAGTGCGTAGAACTCCCCATAATTCACAATTTTCATCAGTATATGAGTGTTCTTTTCCGGTTAATGTGAGATTGATGGCAACTGTGTTGTTGAAATTAACGGATGAGTTGGGCTGTAGGCTGTAAGTGACACAGTTGAATAATGATTCAAACTTCTTCTTATCTTCAGCCAATGTTTCCTGCTTTGATAACTTGATCAGATTTGCACCATTTGAAATACCCGTGAGAATATATGAGATTGAAATGTCTTGTTTCTCTTCGTGAAATTTGTTGTAATATCGATTGAGTAAATTTTTGGCGTTTGTGTTGGAAATTTGGAGGTTTCTTGAAAGCACCTTGTATGTGATTGGTAGATTGTCCGTGAACAAATATTTCGTGATCTCATCAAAGGCCTTCAGTTCCGACATTTCTAATGTATCCGGATATATAATGTTTGGTGATCTAGTATGTGGTTGTGAATAAGGATTTAAAGAATCAATTCCAGTCATATGCGACCATCTCTGTCAAACAGCAGGCGTTAACTCTTCAAAAATCAGACACGCTTTTTGCTTTCTCTTTCAGGCCGTTTCTTTCAGCGAACTTTTACTACCAATTTTTGAAAAAAGAGATTCGAACACTGTGGTTCAAAGTTTACATCCATAGGCATTATGCGTGAGAAATAGATATATTTACATAAATTAATCATAATCAAATGGAAGAATAGAGACGCCAAGTTATTAAGTGACTGATTGAAATACCTAGAGCTAGCTCTAGCTCTAGTTAGCTTTAGAGCTAGTTCACATCATCGACGCGACTATCCGTCGATTAACTAAAGTGAGAACATATTTCTGAACTTTTTGACAATTAAGAATGATCTTAATGTAGAAGATTAAACCTATCTCTGATTACTCATCTGATTCAAATTTCATTCCAAGCTCATCATAAAACCAAAACACATAAACAGCATTTCAATCATGTCGGAACTAGACTGGTCAAATATTCCTAAGGATTTATGCCCTGTCTGTAAGACGGACAAGTATCTTTCACCAGAAATTCAATTCAAGATTAACCCGGAGTGCTATCACAAAATCTGTGATTCATGCGTGGATAGATTATTTTCATTAGGACCCTCTGAGTGCCCATATCCAAATTGCTCAAAAATCTTGAGAAAAAACAGATTCAAAACTCAAGTGTTTGCAGATATAGAAGTTGAAAGAGAATGCGATGTGCGGAAACGTGTACTCAATGTCTACAACAAGACAGAAAAAGATTTCGACAGTTTGGACTTGTACAATCAATACTTGGAAGAGATAGAGGAAATAGTATACAACTTGACAAACAAAATAGATGTGGAAGCTACAAATGAAAGATTGGAAGAATATTCCATCATTAACAAACAATCCATTCAATTGAATAATTCAAGAAAAGACCAAGAATATGAGACACACATTAAGATTAAGAAGCTCAAGAGACAACTGAAAATAGACAAGAAACGTCTCGTGGAGGAGTTGAAAGAGGCACAGGAAAAACTGAAAAAGGAGAAAGAACAAGCAACCATCGATCAATTGCAAAATGCAGCCTCACAAAATGCCAACGATATCATCAAGAAAGTTGAAGAATCTGGTCCGAACTTGGAAGAAGAATTCGAAAACAAAATTGCAGAGTTAGAAAAGAACTTTGAAGCTCAGAAAGAGGCGATCATTAAAGGTGACGATTTGTTAGTTAAGAAAGAGAAAGATATACCCGCAATACCATTCACTCCGTTCAATGGTGATAGAATGCTCAATTTGCCCTACAGGTTGGATGTCGAAACATACAGGGATCCATACTATTTGAAGATAGTTAAAGATGTGCAATACACTGCATCTGGGTATAAGATTGAAAAGTTCTTCGAAAGATCATTGAATGGTGCATTCACCGGATTGGATTGCAGTATTCAGGATGAGAAGAGGTCTGACTTTTGACATGAAGTCCAGATTTCTATAAAACTTAAATATATTTGATAGATTTGATAGATTTGATAGTATTTATATGATTATAATGGTATTCAATTCCGGGTTGAAATCCTGTAGTTTTCACTTTGCTGTAAAATGAGCAATTAGACTTACCACGCACCGAGTAATACGCGGAGACCAGGACTCCAGCAGCCGTAGGTTAATCAACTCAGTGAACTTAATGAATTACAGTGACATCAATAGTCATTTTAACTCGTCAACCAACGAACCACAGCAACATATCCTAATAATGACATCCAAATCATCAGAATCATCATCAGACAAACAACAAGGAATCAGCGTCGCCTTTGTCTGTATGGGAAACATGTAAGTATAACAACTCATCTACCAGCCATCACCTCTACGAATACGAATAGAACCCGATACTAATATCATCCCAATCACCCAGTTGTCGTTCCCCAATGGCAGAAGCCGTTTTTACAAAAATAGCCAAGGATAAGAACTTAATAGGCCCAAACAGCAAAATCACCCACATTGACTCATTTGGAACAGATGCCTATCACGTTGGCCAAAATCCAGACCATAGAACAGTGGCTGAATGTCACAAGAACAACGTTCCTATAAAACACCGTGCTCAAAAATTCCAAACTAAACATTTTGATGAATTCGATTATGTCATCTGTATGGATGATTACAATCAATCTACATTGTTGCGTAAGAAACCAAAGGGATCTAAAGGTCAGGTTTATGTTTTTGGCCATTGGAGAGAAGATCCTAATTTTGATGTTATTGTTGATGATCCTTATTATGGTGGTGTTGATGGGTTCAAGATTTGTTATAAGCAATGTTGCCACTTTTCTGAAGTGTTTTTGAAGAGAGAATTGGGAGTGGAGATCTGACTTTGATTCTCGTGAAGTCTATGTCGTACTTGGATCTTGATCTTTAGATTTTGATACTTTTTTGCACTTCGTATAGAGTGAATTGAATGATTGATCTATCAAATGTTACAGATTAAAGCTAGAAGATTGTTTTGGTTGCTCAACTAATTGTATTAATTGTACATGTACAGATAATGTTGTATAAAAATGAACATGTAGAGAAGGCACACCAAATAGACACATGAAAAACGACAAACAGCAAAACGTGCAACTAAGAAGATAACATGGGTAATAGCAGTAAAAGAAATACAAGTCAAACTGAAAAAGAAACTGAGATGAAAAAGAAGAATACATTAAAAAAACACAAGCTTTTCAGTTAAGGTGGTAAACTTTCAAAGACATACACAATACGATAACAAAATGAAGGAGAGAAAACGATGAAAAATCAAAAGAACGAAAAATAAATAGTAAGCTACTTCAGGATTACTTAGAAAGATTCGTTAAGCGTATCATCAAACACAAAATTATCCTTTCTTCTAACCATCCAGGTATCTTGATAGTCGAAGTACTTCCAAGTGTTTGCGTTGCCATCAACATCAATAGGAGCGGCAGGAACTTTATCATTCTCCTCAGGATGACACCAGATATGCAAGTCCTTGTGGTACTTCCAACCTCTTTTGTTCAATTCTTTAGCAGATATATACTGCAAGTAATCAGAACCATCTTTGCTCTCCTGTAAGTTGTTAAGGTTTGTAAATTGTGACTTATACTTTAAGTTTTGGTAGTAAAAACAATATGCCAAAGTATCAACTTCCAGTTTGCTCATCAATCTAGTGGATCCAATGATATCAACAGCTGGTTCAAGTGGGAAAGAAGGCTGTGTGGCAAACTGATTGGTTGGTCTATAACTCTTTGGCTTGTCGGCATCGTATGAATCGGGACAATTAAGAAGTGAAGATTCCAGTTGTGGGTATATAGTGTTTAAATCAGGTAGTTTCAAGTCAAACCATGGATGCTGCTGTTGAGGCTCCTTTTGTTTCTTACCATTTGATGTCACTGGCTCATCCTTTGATGGATCATGTGGAGATATTATTCTCTCTTTGGCAGTTTCTAATGCCTTCATGTACTCATCAAAACCTTTAGGAAGATTTGAATAAAGGGATGAATCCAAAAATGAGATACTCAATGGTGTAGAGATATCATCCTTTGAAGATTGTTGGTCTCTAGAAGATGTGAATGTTGTTGTTCTGGATAATCCAACAGTAGAAGTGGTTGACTTGGATTCATGTAGTTGTGCATGTGTCGACGACAGAGTAGTGGCCAATTGTGCAGGTGAAGGAACAGGGCTTGGGACAGCAGATTTTTCATCGTTGTTGTTGTTGCTGTTGTTATTGCTGGCATGGACAGCTGCTGAAACAACAGAAGCATAACGAAGTTTCGGTGTTGCAGCAGGTGTAGCTGGTTTCAATCCACCGTTCAATATGGATGATGTTACAGGCTGCGATGTTATCAGAGTTGCATTCTTTGGCTTTGGAGAGTTATGCTGTGAGTATGACAGCTGAGATGCTAATGTTTGTGCAGCAGTTGGAGGATGACCGTCATTTGATTGGTTATTCGTGGAGGTATTGGGTCTAGAAGTGGAGACCTTTCTCGAACTGGCCGACGACAATTTACGGTCTCCTTTATCTTTGTCTTTATTCACTGAAGTCGCCAAGACTGCTGGGACATAAGGCACATCATCATCAAATGGGGTGTCAGGTTTGGTCTCCTGTGGTATAACCTTACGGTCCTCATCAATATCATCAAGACCAAGTTCATCATAAAATGTTTCATCTTCCACAAAGTTGTCATCTTCATTCGAGTCCACATAATATTCAATATCTTCTCGTATGTCATTAACTTGATCAATGTCCAAATTGTCATTTTCTAAGAGCCTTAGCACAGTCTCTAATCTTTCAATATGAAATCTATGTCTTTCGGACTTCTCATTTAGCTCATCTATCTGAGCCTGTTTGATGCTGTCAGACTTCTTTCTCTTCATTGTCGCTTGTATCTGGTCAATTTCTGCTTCCAGAGACTCATCCTGTCTTTCTAATTCTTCAATTTGACTTTGAAGGAATTCAATACAGCCATCCTTCTCCTTCTGTCTTGGGTGTACTCTAACTTCACCAGATGCTAGAGCCTCATTCGAAAAGGCCTTGGTTTTAACCATCTTTTCAACTTCCTTGAATCTCTCCATTTCATGTTCAATAAGTCTTCTGTGTTCCAGGAGTTGTTTCTTATCCTTGACATCATTTCCGGAAAGCCAATTCTTGATCTGTTCTCTGAACCGTTGAAGCTTTTTGATCTCTTTTTTCAGATCATTTTCAAGTTTGTCCTTCTGCGACTGGTTATCACAATCTTGCAGCTTATCATAGACATAGTCAAATTCGTCAAGGCCTTCTTTGACTTTTTTGAAGACACGATCAATTTCTCTAAAGTGAAGAAATAGAAATGTTGTATGGGGTTAGTATATGGGCCCTAATTGAAACCGGGGAAAACTAAATGTGGCAATGACATCGGGAGACATACTGTTGGAGTTTTCTCTGAGACATGAGTAATGGTGTAATATAGTGTATGGCATATATGTGTGTTCGAAAGGGTTTCAAGCTTACACCAGTTCGACACCCTCTTCTGCTTTGTTCTCATGTTCTCATGCCCTTGTGTCGAAAGTCGTCTCTCTCATGCATGTCAGATGGAAGCGTGCGGCTCGCGCAATGATTTGCTGACACGCATTTGCAAAATGGCAGCTTTTCTTATATCACGTGCTTATACAATCACGTGTCAGATTTTTTTGCAAATTTTTTCACTTCTCCAGCGGCAAAATGGCTTCAAAAATTCTAAAATGGCCGGCGTCGGCGCTGATTGGCGGGCTTTCGAGATTTATGACTGATTTCAAAATGACTCTACAATTGACTCGGAGTCGTTTCGACTCTCCTTTTATAATACTCTCCTCCTTTAATTGTGTTAATCCCTTTCATTTCACATTAAGATAGATACAAGTTATCCATCAAGAAACCATAGCACACAAACACCATCATGTCTGTCAATCTTGACTCTTGGGTGTCTTACCTTGATACTCCAACTTTGAACGTTCTTCCTTTGGATTACAACAGACCTCCAAATGGAAGAATTGTTGAACAATCCCATTCCACAAAATTACAATCCCCTTCTTCATTCTTCACAAACTTGACTATCTTTGCTGTTTTGATCTACAGATTGACAGGTGATGATGATATCACTATTGCCATTGACAATGAAAAAAATGAACCATTCATTTTGAGATTGTCAATTGATCCTAGAAAGTCTTTTGAACAAGTGTTGGCTGATGTTAGATCCTCTTATGATGACTTGAGCACCAAAATTGTCCCAATGAACAGCATTGTTAAAGCATTGCAAGCTGCTAAGAAGTTAGAGAAACCACCTGCTTTATTCAGAGTTTCCTTTCAACATGGAAGATCTTTGGAACAATTGTCCACCTCAGTTGATGGTTCTTCAAGAGACTTGGCTGTCTTCCAAGAAGCTGATGGTTCATTGAACATTTTCTACAACTCTTTGCTTTACACTGATGCTAGAATCACAATTTTGGGTGAACAATTCGATCAATTCGCTACTACAGTTGCTAAAAATCCATCTATTGCTATTTCCAAGGTGAACTTGATCACTTCATCCCAAAAGAAAATGTTGCCAGATCCAACTATTGATTTGGACTGGAGTAATTTCAGAGGCGCTATTCAAGACATCTTCAGTGATAATGCCGACAAGTTCCCAGAAAGAACCTGTGTTGTCGAAACCGCTTCTTTCTTGCAGCCAAATGCTAAAGACAGAGTTTTCACTTACAAGCAAATTGACCAAGCTTCCAATATTGTTGGAAACTACCTTGTCAAAACAGGTATTAAGAGATGTGACGTTGTGATGATTTACGCTTATAGAGGTGTTGATTTAATGGTTGCCGTTATGGGTGTGTTGAAGGCTGGTGCCACTTTCTCCGTCATTGACCCAGCTTATCCTCCAGCTAGACAAACCATTTATTTGAAAGTTGCTGATCCTCAGGGTATCATTGGTATCAAGAAGGCTGGTATTATCAGTGACTTGGTTGAAGACTACATCAAGAATGAGTTGAATGTTGTCACCAGAATTCCAAACTTGGAAATTCAAGATGATGGTTCATTACACGGTGGTGTCTTCGCAGGTGCTAAAGAAGATTCTTTGGCAGCTTACGAGAAGTTCAGTGCACAAAGAACCGGTGTTGTCGTTGGTCCTGATTCCAACCCAACTTTATCTTTCACTTCTGGTTCAGAGGGTATTCCAAAAGGTGTCTTGGGTAGACATTACTCATTGGCTTATTACTTTCCATGGATGGCCAAAACTTTCGGATTGAGCGAACAGGATAAATTCACTATGCTCTCTGGTATTGCCCATGATCCTATTCAAAGAGATATGTTTACTCCATTGTTTTTAGGTGCTCAATTGTTGGTTCCGACCGCTGACGATATCGGAACTCCTGGTAAATTGGCCGAATGGATGGGCCGTCATGGTGCGACTGTGACCCACTTGACTCCTGCCATGGGCCAATTGTTGTCTGCTCAAGCCACTGCTGAGATTCCATCATTACACCATGCTTTCTTTGTTGGTGATATCTTAACCAAGAGAGACTGTTTAAGATTGCAAACTTTGGCTGAAAACGTTTTCATTGTTAACATGTATGGTACCACTGAAACCCAAAGAGCTGTTTCCTACTTTGAAGTTGCTTCTAGAAAGAAAGATGCTAGATTCTTGGAAGGCCAAAAGGATGTCATGCCAGCTGGTAAAGGTATGTACAATGTTCAACTCTTGGTTGTCAACAGAAACGATACCACACAAACCTGTGGTGTTGGTGAAGTTGGTGAGATTTATGTCAGAGCTGCTGGTTTAGCTGAAGGTTACAGAATGAATGATGGGCTAAACAAACAAAAGTTCGTCACTAACTGGTACACTCAGCCTGATGCATTCATCGCCAAGGACAAACAATTAGATAAAGGCGAGCCATGGAGACAAGTTTGGAAGGGCCCAAGAGATAGATTGTACAGAACTGGTGATTTGGGTAGATATTTACCTGATGGTAACTGTGAATGCTGTGGTAGAGCTGATGATCAAGTCAAGATCAGAGGTTTCAGAATTGAATTGGGTGAAATTGATACCCATATCTCTCAACATCCACTGGTCAGACAAAACATCACTTTAGTGAGAAGAGATAAGAACGAAGAACCAACTTTAATTTCATACATTGTTCCAAAAGCCATCCCAGAGTTAGAGAAGTTCAAATCCACATCAGCTGAAGTTGATGACTTGAATGATCCAATTGTGAAGGGTTTGTTGCTCTACAGAGAATTAATCAAGGACTTGAAGGCCCATTTGAAAGGTAGATTGGCCAATTATGCTATCCCTTCCATCATTGTCCCAATGGCTAAACTTCCATTGAACCCTAACGGTAAGATTGATAAACCAAAGTTGCCATTCCCAGATACTGCTCAATTGACTGCTGTTGCTAAGTTTTCTCAACACGATCAAGCCGATGTCAAATTCACTGAGATGCAAGCTAAGATCAGAGACTTATGGTTGAATGTGTTGCCTAACAGACCAGCCACAATCAACCCAGATGATTCTTTCTTTGATTTGGGTGGACACTCCATTTTGGCTACTAGAATGATTTTCGAATTGAGAAAGAAGTTGTCTGTCGATGTTCCATTGAACACCATTTTCAAGTTCCCTACTATTAGTGGTTTTGCTGCTGAAATTGAAAGAGTCGTTGATGAGGATGATTTTCAATTGGCTGATGGTAAGAACAACAGTGATCCAGCTGAAGAAGATGACAAAGTTGATTACTACAAGGACGCCAAGGATTTGGTTTCAAACTTGAGTACCAAATATGTCACAAAGCCTTCTATTGAAACCTCTGCTTCAATCAATGTCTTCGTTACTGGTGTTACCGGTTTCTTAGGTTCATACATTTTGAGAGATTTGTTGAGCAGAAAGAACTTGAACGTTAAAATTTGGGCACATGTTAGAGCCAAGGATGAAGCTTCTGGGTTGCAAAGATTGATTAAGACAGGTAAGACCTATGGTATTTGGAACAAGTCATGGGAATCCAAGATCCAAATTGTCTTGGGTGATTTAGCCAAGCCAAAATTCGGTGTCACTGATGCTAAATGGAAGGAATTGACCGAGACAATCGATACAATCATTCACAATGGTGCTTTGGTTCACTGGGTTTATCCGTATTCCAAGTTGAGAGACGCCAACGTTGTCTCCACCATCAATGTCTTGAACTTGGCTGCCGAAGGAAAAGCCAAATACTTCTCTTTTGTTTCCTCTACTTCCACCCTTGATGTTCCTCACTATGTTTCCTTATCTGATCAACTTGTTGAAGAGAACAAGAACGGTATTCCAGAATCCGATGAATTATTAGGTGCAACCAATGGTCTAGGTACTGGTTACGGTCAATCCAAATGGTCAGCAGAATACATTATCAGAAGAGCAGGAGAAAGAGGTTTGAGAGGTGCTATCATCAGACCAGGTTATGTTCAAGGTTCAAGTACAACAGGTGCTTCAAACACTGATGATTTCTTGTTGAGAATGTTGAAGGGATGTGCTGAAGTTGGTCAATACCCTGATATCAGCAACACCGTGAATACTGTTCCAGTTGACCATGTCGCTAGAGTCGTTGTTGCTAGTGCTTTGCATCCACCTCAAGCTGATGGTAAGACTAACTTACCTGTTGTTCAAGTTACTGGTCATCCAAGAATCAGATTCAATGAGATGTTGAGCTCTTTGAGTAAGTATGGTTACAAAGTTACCAAGGCCGATTACTTGCCATGGACCAAAACTTTGGAGACTTTTGTTGTCGATGGTAACAACGATAGTGCTTTATACCCATTGTTGCATTTTGTCTTGGATAACTTGCCTCAAGATACCAAAGCTCCTGAATTGGATGACCGTAATGCAGCTGAAACATTAAAGGAAGATATCAAGTGGAATGCTGATGGTAAGGATTACTCTGAAGGTAGAGGTGTCACGTTTGAAATCATGGGTATCTACGTCAGCTATTTGGTTAAGATTGGCTTCTTGCCTGCTCCTCCAGCTGCTGGTGAATTCAAATTGCCTGAGATCGATCTTTCTGAGGAGTCTTTGGAATTGATCAAGTCTGGTGCCGGTGCCAGAACAAGTGCTAACTAAGGGACCCATGCGCTAGTGTTGTCCAACCTGAGCCTTATCCATTTCTTCATGGTTATTTTTTATTACTTCTGTTTTCGTTTGGACCTTGTTATTTGCATTTGTTTTAACTTTTCCTTTTTTTATGCATTATTACTGCTTTCCATGCAACAGCAATTTATCTTTCTTTAATACTAGTCTGTTAATTTACTTGATTTATAAAAAAACATTCTTCATGATTATTTCAACAAATTGAAAACCGGTATATAGTCATGCAAGCTAGAAATTTACCCTGCACACATGTGCACTTAAAAAAATATCCATACATCGAGCGGATCAAAATCAAATCATATATATACATATAGCATCGACGTTATTAAAGTAATTTGCAAAAATATCTAGCTCGCTGAATTTGAATTTAATCAAAACCATGACTATAACAATGCTTATTCATGATGTGTTATATGCAAAAACTGATAGAATACGGTCTCCAACTTATCAAGCTAGCTATGAATTCTTCAACAAATTCCCAGCTCTTAAATAATTTCGCATGATATTCTAACCCTTTCCAAATGAAGCAATAATCACTTTTCTGATGAACACAGATGTCAAACACTTTAGAATTGATATTAGGAACATCAATGATAAAGTAATATAATTAACTGCTTTTCGGACTTATTTTCCCTGTCATGGTCCTTGAACTCATCATAGTTGATGTACAATAGTAATCAACATTGCAAAGAGTAGGGTCCCCCTCATCATTGATGATGTTCAAATCAATAAATAAATTGAACGTAGAATTAGTAACTTTTTTGGAGAGTGACACATTACCAATTTGAGCTGGAAGATTTTCAATCTCTTCTGAAACTTGATTAAAATTCAATGATTCTTTGGGTATACAACCAATTAAATATAAGTTTCCTATATTTGGGGGGGGGGGGGGAACACTTTCCCAAAAATGACCTAGTTTCTCGTTAATAACTCCAGACACGAGTAAGGTGAGGGTTTGAATATTATCGAGAAATGTAGTATGGAATATTGTAAGAAGGTCCCTTCTGATTTCGTTGTATCCCCACAGACATTGGTAAACTATGCTTGATGCCTGTTCCTGTGTGCGTTAGTGGAAAAGATATACTGGCTCGTGGTGAATTTATTGTCCATGAAAGCTTTCTTGGAACGGTATTGATGAAATTCCAAAAAATCTCAGCATCAAAGTCCAGTTGGTACTCTTCAGGTTTGGTGTATGATGTGAGATCTATCAAGGTCTCTTTCAAAGATTGAAGTTTGAGGAATGTTGTGTTATGATAAAGTTCTCTAGTAAGATAATAGTAATCAATGTGCGCATTTTGGTTTCCAACCCCAAGAATAATGTTCGCCTTAACTGTCGTATGATATGAGGTGCGAGATTAGCAAATGAGCAGTAAGAGATACACAAGTTTTCTGTGCAAATTTCAAAGTTGTAAGACCATTCACATATTTCGCCCAAAGAGGAAGCTTATTTTTGAATTTTTTCAGCAATGGTTCTGATTCTTTTTTTATCTACTTTCAGGGGAAACAAGTTCTCTTTAAATTAAGGCCGAAAACTGGTGTAAATTTTGCTGAATCCGGTCTTGCAGAGACAGCGTTTGATCGTTTTTACAGTCCCGATCGGTCATGAGCTGTGGTTGATAGTCTTTTGGACTTCAATAAAGACCGCCGTACAATCAAATAGCAACCCCGGCGGAGATCAACTAAGGGCGCTCCTTGTGTGGGCTAGCCCTTAATCACACCTACATACAAGACTGGCCACTGCGTATAAAATTAAAACGAGAAAATAACAAACCGCAGTGGGAATCGAACTCGACTCAGCTCTCGGGTTTACCACGACTAGCACAAGTGCTACCAACTGAACTACGGGACCAGAACAAACAACAATAACTTTAACACCAGTGTTCAAGATGGATAACACCAAATACAATTTTCGAATTGTAAAACACCAATTGTTGAACTCATAAATGAACAAATTCAACTTATAATTATAGCCTCGATTGCAATAGAATCAAATTAGAGTGCCACCAAGTCTTACATCTCAACATTAGCACCAAACTATATGAAACCATGCAATATGAATAACTTAACTTTAATAATAATCATAATCGACATCTTTTGTAATTGAAGTACCAACTCGAATGATCAATAATCAAAGACGGCCAATTACCAAGTCGAAATATCAACATTGGCAATAATTTCTTTTGCAGAATTCACTTCTTCAGATAACAATCAACTTTAATGCCACAAGAATCAAATAGACAATTCATCCATTCAAATTCAAACACACTTTCA
>JAKTRY010000519.1:0-14960 GCA_030579935.1 Ambrosiozyma cicatricosa | reverse complement strand
AGTCTCATGACAGATCGGGACTATAAGAACGATCACAGGGGTTTTCGACCTTAATCCAAAGAGAACTTGTTTTCTCTGAACAATTCAGGTTAAAAAAAATGCATTTTATTTCTTTATCTTTTACCTTCTATCATTTTATTATATTTTACCTCTACCTTTTTATCATTTTTCATTCAACTTATCATTGGTTTCTTAAATTCATATAAGCTTACTTTCTTTTTGGTAAAAAAATTGAGTCTTTGTATTTGAAATCACGTACTTGGCTAAGATTGAAACTTTATAGCCATTTTGTATTTGAGCTAATTTTCTTTATTTCGATCTCATTAAAGATCATCATTTTTTTCCCTTTTTTTTACTCAAGTTGTCTTATGTAACTTGTGTATGTCGAGTGGAACCCAACGAATATATCTTTATTCAATTATCACAAAAACAGCACAACAACTAATTCAAATGCCAACTCCATAGGAATTCTCGATCATCAACCAGATATTCCTCACAATTAAACTTTCTAATTTATATACACACTTTACCTAATAGCCTTACATCGTACGGATATATAATTTTTTTTGGAATTAGAAGTTTAAAATTTGAAAATGTTAATATTGTAAATTAGAATAGAGACTTTTAACAAGTCTCTGGAACAGATAGTTTCCGAAGCGAATTGCGTACCAACTGAAAGTGGAGCAGGCTGCATACAGACACTCGTAAACTATTATTTTTTTTATCTACTTTCATGGGAAACAAGTTAATTAATTTTTTACAAGATTGAAGACATATATCTGCAAATCTAAAATAAAGTATTATGATTTATGTCAAGTTTCAAAAGTATAATTTAATGCAGCATGCACATAATTTATAAAGCAAAAAGGAAAAAAAAAAAAAATCCAAAAGTACGATCAACGAAAAGCGGAAAAAAAGTGAAATTAAATAAAAAAACAATAATATACTGACCCTCACATATTGCAGCAGATATCTGTCAAAAAGAAAAATAAAAAAAATCACCAGAAAGGACACCAACCAACATAAAGTTGGCAAAGATTTTCAACAGAGGTAGCCTCCTTAATCAACAAGTTAATCTGTTCGGATATACCCAAATCAGAACGTCTTCTGAAATCATTTCCAGTCAGCTTACCATCAATTCTTTTCAACACATATATGGCTCTGGCATTTCTCACCTCATTCTTATATTGAGCCGACATCTCATGGGCAACTTCTTCAGTGATTTCTTCAGCTCTCAAAAGTTCATGATAATTAGCTTTTGGAACTGGACGTCTTGCAGCTTCGAATGCTTCTCTTAATGGAACCTCAAAACCCCAGTTAATCAATGGATCATAAACAAACGCTTCAAACACAGCCATCAAAGACTCC
This sequence comes from Ambrosiozyma cicatricosa, assembly GCA_030579935.1. Classification (NCBI taxonomy): domain Eukaryota; kingdom Fungi; phylum Ascomycota; class Pichiomycetes; order Pichiales; family Pichiaceae; genus Ambrosiozyma; species Ambrosiozyma cicatricosa. Next base: position 13,592 of record JAKTRY010000519.1, on the reverse strand, counting down.
TTGTTGTCTCTCAACACCTTCATCACATGTTCGGTAGTAATTCTAAAAGTACCTTCAATTCCACTAACTTCCATGGCATAAGTTAACATTCTAGTCAATCTGAAAGGAACAGTTTCTGGATACTTTTCACGTAAAATAGCAGCTTCAAAACAATCACCGAAATCAATATGAATTACTTTACCAGTGGTTCTATCCATCATTAAGTTGGAAGGATGTCTATCACCCAAACCCAAAATATAACCAACCATCGACATCACAGCTAACGATCTAGTGTAGTTGGTTCTTCTGTCCAACCATGTTTCAGAAGACTTTGATTGAAGCCAAAGAATCTTGTAAAAATCTTGGCCGCGTGTGATATCCAATGCATATGAGAAGACTTCAACTTTTTCAAGGACCGTCAAGGTTTGGTAGTCAGCAGACATTTGTAACATAATCCTCGTCTCAACATCGAGCAAAATTTTTCTTGGATCTCTGTACATTTTGATTAACATGTGGAAGGTATCAGAATTTGGAACCCAACCAATAATACCAGCAGATGGTGATAATGGAATAGTTGGGTATTTTTGAATACTCAAATGTCTCTTAAAACACTCAGAATCTTCAAGTAACAAAGTGTTAACCAAATCAATCAATTGCATAACCAAATTATCTTGTCTTAAATCTTCATGACCCTTCAACAAGTATTGATACTTCTTACCATCTGTACCAACAATTTTCATTTTTCTTGGTCTTTGTTTCGAATTGATAACAGATAGAATTGGGTCAAATTTGGCAATCTTAACAAAATCCTTTGGTTTGCTTGGATCATAAGTACCTGGAATAGCCAAATCTAAATCTTTTGCAGCCAACAATCTTGGAGAAGCATGTTGTAAATCCAAAACTTCAAGTTGTGCAATTTGTCTTGTAATCTTTCTGAAAACAGCATAGTAATTCTCCCAAGCTTGACTAATGTAAGCTTGATCTCTTGTTCTTTTGTAATTTTGTAAACATTGTTTGGCATCTTCCAATTCCCTACCATATGAATTAAAGAATGAAGCTTCTCTGATTGTAACAGGTTTAGTCATTTTTTGGTGAAGTGGCATCAACACACCAATCATTCTATCAACATCATGCTCCGGAGAGAAGTAAGCTCTGGATGCCTCTTCTAAACCTTCATGCCATATTTCAATCCAGATTGCAGAGACTCTAATCAATTCAGTGCTAACTAAATCGACATGCTCGACAACAGTTGGAGAATGTGCTCTAATGGTATCAATGACAGACATAGCAGCTCTTTGTCTAGCAAGATTACTAGTTTTGGCTGACACATTTAATGGAAATATTAAAGCTTGAGGATGAGTTCTACCAAGATCAGACAATAAACCCAAAACAGATTCACTAACTTGTGGGTTTGGTTGCAAGATACGAGAGATCAATTGTGGAACAACATCTAACCAGATATTCTGTTTCATCATTTGGAAACCTTCTTGAACAATTCTATTCACTTCATCAACACCACCAAATTTAAGCCAAAGTGTAAGCAGTCTCAATATATCTTGGAATGGGTTAGAACGGGTCAAAGAGATGGAATAAAAGAAACCTCTAACCGCCGGACGAACATATTTTAAGTTTTCAGCCAAATTGACATCATCATCAACGTTACCATTGGCGATATCGTAATCGTTAGGTAGTTGTTTAGCTTCAGGAGGCAAAACATTGAAGTTAGCCAATGCCCAATTGTGCCAAGCTTTATACCATTGTGAATCAAAATGAGTGGCCAACAAAAACGAACCTAACACACTAGTAACAATTTCTGTTTTTGCTGTCCAATCTGGGTGAAGTGCAATTTTCCATTCACCTTGCTTCAAATAACATCTTGCCAACAATCTAGTATTTCTGACAGTAGTTTCATTTGCATTTGGTAAACCAGAAGGTAAAGGTTGATCGATAGCTTCATTTTCATTAATGTTCAATTCACGAGAAACATCAGAAGCGAAGTCTACCAAACGATCCAATGCTTCCTGTTGTCTACCCATGGCCCACATGTATTTCAACTTAGCATAGGTAACATCAGGTCTATAATCATCCTTCAAAGAATTCAATGCTTTTTCAGCAAGTCCAAAACGACCACTTTTTCTGCACAAGTTAGCGAATTTGATCCACATGTCCAGATTTTCCAATGGCCTAACAACAAGTGATCTAACCTTCAATAATCTTTGCCAGATATCAACATTTCTCTGACAACCAAGCAATCTCTTATTCCAAGTTTCTCTTATGGTGACTCTTCTTTCAGAATCAGGGGGCAAATTCTTGTACTTGACGATTTCTTCTAACTCAGATAACATTTGAACCCTAACAACAACACCATAAGCTCTGTTATAAGATTCACTAACCATTGCAGTTAACTCAGCCACCAGAAGTTCTCTAGCTCTCAAAATTTGGTTTGTTCCTTCTTCAAAATTGTTCTTATGTAAACACAAAATAGCATTGAAAAAAGCCTTATCTGCAGACGAATCCTTCATGGCACTAATGTAGTTATCCATTCTTTCCCATTGAGCCAAACCCCAAGCAGAAGCAGCAGCCAATGGAGCCATAGACCTCTTGATATCATCGGTAGCAGTTCCCCATTTCTGTTTAGCCAACTCACTCAATGTTTCCCATTCACCCAAAGCATGCAAACATCTCATTTTACCCAACATGACATCAACAGAATCTGGGTCAGTTTTCTCACGTGCATTGTAAGCTTCCAATGCATCATTCCATCTTTGCAACTTTTCATACCAGGATTCTTGCATACGCGTATTTTTTTTACCTTCCGTGTTTTTTTCAGTGAGTTGTTTCAAAATACCAACTGCCGAATCAGACTGTTGTAATTGATTATTGATACCAATCAAAGCTTCTGTGGTTTCAATTGATTCTTCTTGAATGGACTCACATTCTTTGTAGTGCAAGGCCTTAGCATAAACATGACTTCTCTGTGCAAACTCACTCATGGTCTGTGTTCTAATAGGTAATGCTTTCTCATCATGTTCCATAAACTCAGCCAAATTCAACAAACTTTGGAGGATTTCAGGTAAGTTGTTTTTAGATTGGAATGCAATACACAAATACTGTGCAATTTCACCTTGATATTGAGCATGTAATTCATTCCAACAACTAACAAATGCACAATTGAATAACTCTTTAGCCAATGGTTGGTGAACTGTAGCTAATTGCAAACACGCACGAAGACAAGGTGATGGCGATTCTTTTAACATATCAATATGAAGTCTTCTCATCCATTGATGCCAATCTTCAGAAGTGAAATCATCTCTGCACTCACATGCACTAATCAGAGCTTGTGGATTAACAGGCAATTTTCTAGGAGTTGGATCAGGTTCATTATAATCATCAGCTGGATTCTCTAAATCTTTGTCAATTGGCAAATTGGCAGGCAATGGTTCCCCATTTAACAACTTATCAACCAAATGATCATACAACTGGAATTGTAACTTGTTCGTCGCCAAGACATAGGTGATACTCGGTACGAAAACTTTGAATTCGTTACCCATCTGAACCAGGAAAAGACAAATTGTGTTCATCGCAGAAACTTTCAAAGCTTCACTATCTGTAGTTGCCAAGATACGTAAGAAAGGTTGAATGATCATTGGAGAGAACTCACTCAAGTTGATGTTTCTGGAGATTCTACGAACCGATTCAATTGCAGTTTGACTGATAATTCTTGGGGAGCTTTCAAACAATTTGACCATCTGTGGAATAATCAAGTGAATGTAAGGTTCGATGGATCCACCAAATGCAACAAAGGCTTTCATAACTCTCAAAGAAGGCTTACCATAAGGATCTTTCTCTAGAACACTTAACATAACAGTGATCACTTCAGCAACATACAGTCTAAATTCCTTTTCCATAGCCTTGTAAACTTTTTCAATGACACCAATGATAGTTATTTGCAGATTGGAGTTTGGGAAAAACTCTCTAATCAAGTTGAAAACCCGAGGCAATTGTAATCTAATGTTGGTTTTCACAATTTTGACCAAATCACCCAAATGTAGGAAATAAGTTTCAAGCATTGAAGGAGGACACAAGTGCATGATAGAGTCAAATCCACCAATTACGTCATCCAAATATTGTAAGCACTTGATTCCCAGAGTCTTATAGATATGCATGATTGACTGAATCACAGCTGGATGATGGTTAATCAAAGAAGGATCCTTAGCGATCTTCAGCAGAATTTTCATGACGACAGTTGGGAAATAATCATCATGACTAGGCGACTTACCTTTCATTAATAACTCCATATCAATAGAAGGAGCATTCTGTTGAGCAACAGTCTCAGCATCTTGACCACTTCTTTCAACTTCTTTATGTTTATAAGGATCCAAAGCACCCAAGATACCAAGCAATCTGACAACTTCAATTCTTATACTGTGAGTAGCTTCAGATTTCAAAATATTGACAAGCAACCCTAACAACTTAGGATAATCTAGCAATGGTTGTATAACGTATCCTGAGGAGCCAGCCAGCTGACCTAGGGCTTTCACGGCAGCATCTCTTTTGAAAGTCAAACTTTGATCTTGGAAAGTCTCGACTAAGATAGGCATCAATTGATCAATGAATGGAACCATGTCTTCACCTCCGACAGCACACATCTCACCGATGGCAGTGATGATGGCAGTTGAAACTGCTGGACTTTGATCTTTTGCTTTTGGTATCAACACTTCCATGATTTGAGTCACGTATGGTTTGGTTAGATCACCTGTGCTTGCAATCAATAAAGTCAGGGACGTTGCAGTTTCTTCTTTCTTACGTGAGCTTTGTCCACCATAATCCAACGTTGTCATTAGTTGAAGCAACAATTTTCTAAGAGGTGGGACAATATAAGCAGGATTCATCAACGAGAGTTTACCACATATCTTGATTGCAATTTTTCTGACTTCGAAATTCTCATCATTTAAAGTCAACAACAGCATTCTAACATTATCAGCTTGTGATAATTGAGGATCAAAACCTTCGTTTAAACTTTTCAGAACCTCAAGGCGGATTTCAGGAACAGCATCAGTGACACACATAGTCAACAACTTCATCAACACTTCATTGATGGCTTTAGTGGAATGTGTTGATTTTTGGAACGCAACACCAGCCTTAGCATAAATACTAGCACTAGATAAAGCAGCTTTCAATCTAACCTCTGCATTTTCATGGGTGATATAACAAGTGATACAATATCGAACAAATTCAGTCAACAAGTAATTCTCAAAATCAAAAAACGATAACGCTTTCAAAGCCTGTAAAATCAAAGTGACATCACTATCTTCATACACGTTGGTTTTAGGTAGATGAGCCAAGCTAGAAACATCACAGTTTGGAGGAGAGCTATTAAACAACGAAGAATCACCATCTTTGCCCAACATATGTTGTCTGTAATCAAATGCCAGACTAGGATCCATTAACTCTTTATAATCTGGAGATCCAGGATGCTTAAACTCATACCCCGAGAAACAATAACTGATAGTATTGATCAACTTGTCATTGATGATCGGTTCAAGTGAGGGCAAATTATCAATGAGCACCTTCAATAACCCAAGCATGTTATCTGTAATTGGTGACTTCAAGATATATTTCAAAAGTTGGAAATTGTTGATGTATTTAGTTAATGCTGGTCCAATAGCCAATGCCAACTTAGCCAAGCAATAAAATGCAGCAGAAATCAATCCTCTCTTAACTTTTGCTGATTTGCTAGTTAGGATGTCTCTTATACTTTCAAACAATGGATTTGTAAGTAACCTGGTAATACTTTGTCTCACTTCAGTTGCAATATCAGCGATACTAATGTAAATGAATGCCTGATCTTTGCCAGCTGACAACTGTCCCATATAGTACAACAGAATAATATGCAAATAGGAGGTAGCAAAATGGGCAGGATCATATCTGGCCATATACGGCATCAACACTGCCACTTCTCTTCTCACTTCAACTGAGCGATGGTCTTTCACACCATTCAAACTATCAAAGATGGCATCGTACTTGGAATGCAAGATTGAGCCACCTTGTAAAACCAACTCTCTGTAACAAAGTAATCCACCATGGATGTTTTCAGGTGGGTTATTATTCGTTACTGTATCATTTGCTGCCTTGATAACATACTCGTTAGTGAACACAATACTAGCTTCATCGAACAAATAATTGAACCAATAGTCTCTCACTTGAGTATCTCTAGCATACACGATCTTCAAACAATGTCTTAAACAGATAGCAGCATCTTCACGCAATGTAATCTTATTATCTTTCAATGCAAACTTCAAATTCGGTATGATATTTGAAATGAATCTAGAAACCATCGTTGGAGCCTTGTCAGCATATGCACTCAATACCAACACGGCGGCATGACGTCTGTTATCACTCTTGTCGACTAAATATTCTAATGATTTTTTCACTTCAGCTAGAACAACGTCTTGGGTATATGATCCATTTGGAGCTGCCAAACTGGCCAATGCTTCAGCAGCGGCTTTCATCACACGCAAGTCATTCGCAGGAATCAATCTCGTTAGATAGCTGGAATACCGTAAGAACATACTACTGTTTCCTTCACCAGTAATGGAAGAGTTCAACTGAGTCAAAGAGAACTCTTCAGCACCACCGGGCGTAGCGGAAGCATCACTGCTAGCAGCAACCAACTCAATCATGGTCTTGATGGCTTCAACACCACCTAGTTGTTCATTAACGTTTGTTGAAGAGGCTAAATGGAACATTTTCCTATTGATGACGTTAAAATGCAAAGTCAAAGACTCTGGAGATAAAACTTTTGAAGCTGATATAAAATGTTTTCTCAAATCTCTTGCTCCTTTCTTCCTGCATATTTCATCTTTTGATTTAAGTTCATTGAATATTTGGGTCAGTGTGGAGTCTTCAAGTGAGCTGTTGTTGTCATTGTTGTTCAATTGGTTCGGGTTGTTGGTGGATAACACACCGTTTGTACTGTTGTTTTTTGGCGTCAGTGCCCTTTGTAATGGCTGTGACATGTATTGTGATTCGTAGTAAAGATAAAAGCAGAGGTCGTAGTTGTGAGGTATATAGTTGTTGTTGGTGAAACCCCTCTTGGTTGTTGTTGCTCCATTGCCTCTTACGCCGGATAGGTGCACTCTGTGCCTTTTCCATGCCTGACCTGATAAAGATCTCTCGAGCGAGTCTCGCTTCAAATTGTTGATGCTCAATTTCGACAGTGTGCGAGACTCAATTCTGAGCACTACATGGGCTGGAAAATGTTAACCCTGTCGCAATTTAAGCCATAGTTCCCTGATCTTCAAGAAATTGATCATATTGATACATTTGTTGTTCAGGTGATTAAGACATTGGGTACTTTGGTAAGCATTACTGTTTTCAAATAAGAGTAAACAATGAACGGAGTGGCTGCCGTGGGTGCCCACTCACATAAAGGGCTCAAGGCGGTGCTGGAATGTGACAAGTTAGTTCTTGATAATAACAATTACGATTACAAGTGGTAAACAATTACCATCAATAAAGCAATTCCTTTGACGTAAAACAAATAAAAAAAATTGGTACAGAAATAACGAATTATATAAGATCATGAAACCCGCAAGAAAAAAAGAATACAAACATAAAAGCAAACCAATTAACACTTACTAAAGGTCAACTGCTTCAAATCCCATCAAGGACACACTTACTGGAGCTTAGCCAACAATTGGTTGTACAAAGTTTCACAGTCAGCAGAGAACTTTCTGATACCTTCAGACAATTTTTCAGTGGCCATGGCATCCTCGTTCAACAAGAATCTGAATTTAGCTTCATCATCAATGTAAGAAACCTTTTCTTGTTCCAAAGCCTTAGCAGAAGCAGCATCCAAAACCCTTGGAACAGGATCCTTGGAGTTCAGCAATGATTCCAACAAACCTGGAGAGATTGTCAAGTAATCAACACCAGCCAAAGCGGTAATTTCACCAACGTTTCTGAAAGAAGCACCCATAACAATGGTGTTGTAACCGTACTTCTTATAGTAGTTGTAAATTTGCTTAACTGAAGAAACACCTGGGTCAGTTTCACTAGTGTAAGTTTCACCAGTCTTGGCTTTGTACCAGTCCAGAATTCTACCAACGAATGGTGAGATCAAAGTAACCTTAGCTTCAGCACAAGCAACAGCTTGAACGAAAGAGAACAACAAGGTCAAGTTACAGTGGATACCGTACTTGGCTTCCAATTCTCTGGCAGCCAAAATACCTTCATAAGTGGAAGCAATCTTAATCAAGACTCTTTCCTTATCAACACCGAAAGATTTGTACAATTCAATGATTTCAAGGGCCTTCTTGATGGTGGCTTCCTTGTCAAAGGACAATCTAGCGTCAACCTCAGTGGAAACTCTACCTGGGACAATCTTCAAGATTTGAGTACCGAATTCAACAAGCAATCTATCAAGGGCAATGGAGGCTTGTTCTTGTGGAATAGAGGCCTTGGTCTTAGCGTAATCAACGGCAACGTCAATCAACTTAGCGTATTCGGCCTTCTTAGCAGCAGCCAAGATCAAAGATGGGTTAGTGGTGGCATCTTGCGGAGTGTACTTAGCAATGGCTATATCATAAAAGAGGAGAAACAGGGGTGTGTGATAATTATGTTAGTACGGTTGATTCAGAAAACCAGGATTGCGATGAGCTGTTGTCAATTTTTTTTTCACATACATTCGAAATCACCAGTGTCGGCGACGACAACGGTACCAGCAGCTTTCAATTGTTCAAGAGAGGAAGACATTGTAATATATTATTGGATTGATGGGGTAAGATAGGTGAATTAACTTGCGGGGGAAAATTCTGGGAATTGAAGGGATCAATTGAAGGCGAAAAAAAGGCAACGGGACGGAGAAGAGGGAACAGGGAACAGGCAGTCTTTTATAAGGTTGGACGTATGAGGTAGTTAGTAGCTGATTCGATCTGGGGTTCAAAATCGCTCGCTGCGTAATAGTTAAGGAGATTCTCGCTCCGGAACAAAGTGGCCCTTACTAAGAATTTCTCTGAAAAAGCATAACGGAGTCCCTGTCCACTGTGCAGCTGGCCAGCTTACGTATATCGGCAATTGCTGGAGTATGACACATCTTTAATAAAGCACATTTGTCATGGTTCCGCTGTTCTAGAGTCTTCAATATCATTTGAAGTTTGTACGTGCTCTTTCAATCATCAATCACTAATCACCCCTACTAACTACTCGATAGAGTTTACTAACCCCGTGTGTACCAGTTTCCAAAGCCTTGTCGAAATCAAATCATCGAATCTTAAACAACTTAGCTTCGATTCGATGGGCACAACGGGTAAGTTACCTCTTACGGCCATCTTCCCCTGATTCGTTGATGATTCACCGATTCTTTAACTTCAACATTCACGTTGGGAGTATAATAACCATGATCTTTCCATATCAACAATTTTACCGACAAATCCTATAAATAATCAACCCAGTTGTGGGGAAAAACGGGTTCATTTAGCTACTCGTTCGAAGAGAGGCAGGCAATCTAAAATCTTTCCCTTGCGCAAGCAGTGCAACCCGTGGGCCTCTTCCAAAGTTGCCCATATTCCAAAATTCAAATTTGTTCAAAAGCTGGTGCACGGATGCAAAGAGCAACATCCTGTAGGTTACGCAGCCCTGACACTGATCTTGAAGGCTGAATTACATAAGCTTACTCTACCGTGAACTGTGAACAGGAGACAGCTTCTGATGATCACTGCGCAAGAGAAAGGACACCAGATTGATGAGGACTGTGATAGGAGACATCAACTACATCGCCATAACACTCACGCAACACACAACACACAACAAATCATCATCAACAGCTGAATTAATTGCAATTGCAAAAAACATAGCTATCCAATTATTTATTACAAATTGTGCAATTAATCATTATCTTAAGACGAAATTGCTACATAGTTTCCGCCTAACCAACTATTCAATTCAAATCAATTTCTTGATTGAATCCAATCATTTCACAGTTATAAACAAATCATTTTATATATAATTATTCACAATGGCTAGTGCTCAAACTCCTGCTGTTATCATGGGTATGTTACTTCTCACTCACTTTTCCAATCAATCAATCTTTCATCCGTACATCCCTTCATGATCATTCAATTACTAACATCCAATCACCCTTTCAATTCCATCCATTAATCAATTACAGATAACGGTACCGGCTTAACGAAACTAGGATTTGCCGGTAATGATGCTCCATCTTGGGTTTTCCCAACGGCCATCGCCACCAGTGTGGCCAGCTCAGGCAACAAACCAGCAGCATCAACCAAACCATCCTTCCGTGCCTCTACAACAGCATCTTCCACCTCAAGTATTTCAGGAGGTAATTTATCTACAGGGATAAACAAAAGGGACATGGCGGATTTGGATTTTTTCATTGGAGATGAGGCATTAGAGGCAGCCAAAGGTCCTTCATACTCATTGAGTTATCCAATTAGACATGGACAAATCGAAAATTGGGATCAAATGGAAAGATTCTGGGAGACTTCTATTTTCAAATATTTGAAATGTGAACCGGAAGATCACTATTTCTTGTTGACTGAACCTCCTTTGAATCCACCTGAAAATAGAGAAAATACCGCTGAGATTATGTTTGAATCATTCAATTGTGCTGGGTTGTATATTGCCGTTCAGGCCGTGTTGGCATTGGCTGCTTCTTGGACCTCTTCGAAGGTCACTGATAGATCGTTGACAGGTACAGTTATAGATTCAGGTGATGGTGTCACCCATGTTATCCCTGTGGCTGAAGGTTATGTCATTGGATCTGCCATCAAGAACGTCCCATTGGCCGGTAGAGATATTACTTCATTCATTCAAACAATGTTAAGAGAAAGAGGTGAAAAAGATACATCCTTAAGAACCGCCGAGAGAATCAAACAACAGTTTTGTTATGTTTGTCCGGACATTGTGAAAGAGTTCAACAAATTCGATTCCCATCCTGATATGTTTGCCAAATACATGGTTGAAACCGTTTCACAAAGAAAAATTGAAGTTGATGTCGGTTATGAACGTTTCTTGGCCCCTGAAATCTTCTTCAACCCTGAAATCGCCTCCTCTGATTTCCTAACCCCATTACCAACCATCGTGGATCAATGTATTCAAGCATCACCAATCGATGTTCGTAAGAACCTATATAAGAACATCGTGTTGAGTGGTGGTTCCACAATGTTTAAAGATTTCGGAAGAAGACTACAAAGAGACTTGAAAGGTCTGGTTAATGAAAGAGTCCATTCAAGTGAGAAGAGAAGTGGTACAAAATCAAGTGGTGTTCAAGTGCAAGTCATCTCACATAAGAGACAAAAGAATGCTGTTTGGTTCGGTGGTTCTTTGCTTGCTCAAACTGGTGAATTTAGAGGTTATTGTCACACAAAGAGAGACTATGAAGAATATGGCCCTAATATTGTTAGAAGCTTTTCTTTGTTTAATGCTGTGTAAATAGAAGTTGTTCTTGTATGTTTCCGTGTCCTTTTTTGTTTGTTTCTCTTTAACGTATCTGCAGTGCATATAACCCCACCATTACCATCTTTCCGTTTTCATTTTTGTTTTAGTTTATGTACTTTTACTTCCATCATCCTTTCATTTTTTTTTTGAAATTATACATCGACATCATGTTGTTTGAGTAAATCCGTCATCTCTCTGTTACTTTTTCGTTTTTTCTTTCAATTTAATTCTCCTCAATTATACAGCCCCTCTGTGTTTTTTTTTCTCTTGGCCAAATTATCTCTTTCTGATTGGTGTTCTTCATTTTTTTATTCTTCAATGTGTTCAAAATATCGATTTTGTTGTTCATATGTATGAAAAATAAAAGTGCCTTTTAATACAACTTTTTGCTGGAGCGAATTTGCCTATCAAGGGACCGGTTTCTCCATATGCTTTTAAGACTAAAAGGGGCATGTCTTCTTTAAAAGTTGCTAAATTGGGGATAAGCAACCCGGGAAGTAAAAGCACAAAATTTGTTTGCGATGCTGACTTTGACACTCACACTAAAATTTGAAAAGTTTGTGGATCAGATTCATTATCGCTTGGGCGTACATGATCATACAGTAAAGATATTTCAATCACCCCAAACAACACAATTGCCAGTTACAAAGAAACAAATATTTAAGATGTGTCTTACAAAAATCCAATAAGAACATACACCAAAAGATTATACAAAAAAAAACTGGCGGAAACAAATTACAATACAATATGGACCCTGAAACTCAACGAACGAAAAGGAACAGAAATACCAATACTTTTCCAAAAGAGCTGTCTTGACTCATTAAATGATTTGATAGTATTTAGTCTTCAATTTAACACCTAAATTTAACTCCCTAAGGTCGAAGTCACCCATGCACTTTACAGATATTAAGAGAACCGATCATATGATACCTTTGACCCAGTTCTCGTGTTGATGATACAAACTATTCAACGGCGATGCAGTGATATTATAGAAAAAGCTTCAAATATCTCGAAGAGAACTGTTGGAATTTGCATTTGAAAGGAGTGGACAATTTGCGACTCTAGGGAGGATATATTGCTCGGGTAGAAATGTTGGCCGATTATAATCCAGGCGAAGTTTACGATCAATTTTTGAGTTCATGTGATACAGTTTATACAATCATCAATGAGAAAATAGATGGATTCTTGACCCATTATAATGCCCGGGTGAATGCAACTGATATACTATTAGAAAAGAAACATCTTGATTATATCATGATTCATGATTTATGAGAGTAAATCAAACTTCAACTATCACACTACCCACCTCACCAACATCATCCCCACAATTTCCAACCTTGTGCTTAATGGTAATTCCTGATAAGTTCTTTTGTCAACTACTATACATGGCCGGCTGCAAGTCAATGGCTGGCGGTATCGATCCGTTAGAATATTGATGTCATATGTATCAAAACCTTAATTTGTATTGGAAACATGCATATACATGCATGGTACATGCCGTTGATTACACAGAGAATGTTAAATTGAAATCGTGACCAAGAATTCTGATTACCATTTTCAATTTATTTATATCAGTCAACTTTAAGCTACAAACTCATGAGAGTGTATGACCATTGACCGGCTAGGTGGATAAAGGATTCATGCTTGAATCTTGCTGTTTAAATATCATTGGGGCCTCCCATGACTGGAATGTGAACTTTGGATCATTAAACAGATTCTGAGTTTTGAATTCTGAGTTTTTCTGGTTAATTGCTGGATTGAAACTTGATGATTTGTAATCATTATGCAGATTAAAAGTGCAAACACATGATTTAGCAGTTTGGTGAGTTCAGTTAAAGCATCCACACTAGATTACGACGCTATCCACAATTGTGATCTGGTGTACAACTATGGCGCTCCGCGCGAACCTCCGCTATTCATATTAAACCTCCGTTCTGTTATCCGTTACTTACCTACAATCACTTTACAAACTGTGATGTGAACTGTACGTCTCGTTTCCACATATATAAAAGCAGATGCAATTCTCATTCGCAACTTGAATGATTTGGAATATGATTGTTGAATGAGAGAAAAAGTAAACCCAAAAGCAAACAAAATGACCACTTCCACAGCCACATTGAAACTTCAAGGTGAGATCCCACTTGATCAAG
>JAKTRY010000518.1:0-14976 GCA_030579935.1 Ambrosiozyma cicatricosa | reverse complement strand
AGCAAATATTGCTAAAAGGGGTGGTATGAAACATGTGGAACGCAATCCAGCGTAGAATAGTTTCATTACTTGCATCGTAGACGAGCATCGCAGTGTGATCTGCGATGTAGACAACCGAGGAAGGATCTCGAATATGAAAATCTGAGATTTCCCACAGCAATCAATCAATCGCTCGCTGTGTGTGGACTCCAGGGCCTGGCCGCCCGGGCTTGTAACCTTCATAAACTCCAAAGTTTTAACACTCGAGGAACTAAAGTCTATAGTTCTGGACACAAACCTCTACATGCCATGGAAAGACAAATTATAAGCAAAAGACAAATTACTAGCAAGAAGCAAAACCAATATAAACAAATTGAATGAGAAAAACAACGTAATTAGAAAGGAAATTAAAAAAAGGAAGAACGCATACCAATCAATCTGTATAATCATGAACTATAATTGGGCACGTTTAGAGAAATCTTAAAAGAAACTGAAAAACTGAAGAACTGGGAAAGTGAAAAACTGAGAAACTAAAAAAGTGAAAGATTATTATTTAAGAAAAACACAATATTGAAATGAAGGAGAATATCAAATTTGACGTAACATGAACATGTGGTTTTAAAATGAGTGAATGAATGCAATTGTATGTTATCTTGAAAATGCAGGACCAGGGATATTCTCATTAATGAATGGATAATGAGATGAATGACTGTAATGAGTATATCATGAAGAATAATGCATGTATGTTTTGTAAAAAGGAATGACAAATTAAAATGAATAATAGGAAGAAGAAAAAAAGTTGTCTAGGATTGACAGGTTGATGTCCAATGGAGTTTAATGCTGTTTGAAATTGTACTGTGAAAAGATCCATAACGGTAATCTTGAACGAAAATATAATGTTTGGGCTGTCCGGGTTGGGTTCAAATGATGATAATATTTGTAAAATGAGCGAAGAGTGGGTAAGTGAATGAGTAGATAGTAGGTGTAACTGTGAAACAAGCGAAGTATCTGATAGTAAGAGAGAAAGCGAATTCCAATTGATACTATGTATGATGAATATACTGTTATCTGGAATAGATCATAAGCGGAAGAACAATGCAATAATGGTCAATTAACGCAAAGTCAGCATCAAATCTTCAACACTCTTTGTACCATTTCTGGCATGACCAATATAGAAATCATCCTCATTTTGTCTAACATCAAACAATTTCCAGAATTTCAAGTTTTCATCAGCAGCCAAAGTTGCCAAAGTAGTACCATCGGGACTTAAACAACTGTTCAACACTCTACTTTCATGGGCATTCATGATAACACCTGTTTTCTGTAAAGTTGGATAAGAGTAGACTGTGATATCATTATTTGGGAAACCATGAGTCGCAGAAATTTCTGTTCCGATACCTTGAGAATAACCCCATTTCAAAGAACTCACCTGAGATTCAGTCTCAATGGTATTGACTCTAGCACCAGTGGTAGTATTCCAGAAATGGATCTTCTTACATGACGAACCACCACCAGTAGCCAACAATGAAGTTTGAGTTGGGCTCCAAGCCAATGCTTTCACAGCAGCTGAATGTGCAGTTTTAACAAATTGAGGTATGGAAGTTCTTGCATCCCAAATATTGACAACGTTATCATTACCACCTGAGGAAAACTGAGTGCCATCTAAACGCCATTCAATACCACAAACTTCAGCGATATGACCTTTCAGGGAACTTGTTATATGATCGGCTATTCTGACATCATGATGGAACATTTGTCCTGATCTGGATCCAGAAGTTATAATATGTTCATTCCAAGCATGTGCAGAGACACGAGAATCATGGCCAATCATGGTTCTTAATTTTTCATTGATTTCGTAGTTCCAGATTTCAATAGATCCATCTTCTAAACCAACAGAAAGATAAACACCATCCTGGGACCAACGAATTGAAGTCACTATGAAGTCGCACTCTGCGGCTAATTGAACTGATCCAGTTGTGGCATTCCAACAATAAACTGCGTTTTCTAAAGCAATGGCTAAAACATTTTCAGAAGACCAAGAAAGTAAGTTCAGGTAGAAATCATCGATCAACCCAGGGGCATCCAAAACTTTTTCAGGACATGTGGGTATTCTTTTCAATCTTGCCTGGGCTGCTGATGTGGATATCAATTGTTTATTCTTAAACTTGTTGGATTTCAATTTGGCAATTTTCTTGGCCTCTGGGGCAACAGGTTGAAATTGTAAGATTCTTTCACCGACTTCCAAACCACAAGCTTGAGCCACTGTATTCTTATAAATTTCTGAAGTTTGAGATTCAATATGATCCAATGGTAAATCATAAGGCATTGGTGTGTTATCATCAAGACTCAATTTACCAGAAGTGGTTTGTCTTGAAGGAATAAATCTATCTAACATTTCATTTGTGCTTGTACGACGTAATAGTTTCTTTGGTGATCCAGCTAAACGCAGGTCTTCAGATTTATGCCTTGAATGGCTATCTCTTATTTTGCTTTTTGTAGTTGATCTCTCAACCGTCATTTGGAATCTTTTTGAAGACATTGACCAGTCTGATGAAACAACATTAAAATTCGGGGATATAACTTTCTGAGTGTCAATAATGGATGCCCTACTGTTGCTCATCAAATTGGGACTCATGTTTCCAAAAACAGTTCTGTGTCTTGGAGTGGCATAAGGCGTTCTTTTGCTGTGATCATTGAATTGATTTGCCATGTTGGTATGGGGTATGTCGTTATTGGTATTGTTTCAACAAATAGATAGCAGTGATGTGTCGTTAATGAAATAAGCAAATTCAAATTAAGAAACAAACAAATTTGCAAAGGAAAGTATAAGCGGGTTAAAGTGTGACGAAGAGATTCTTTGATTTGACAGCTAATTTGGGGTAGCTAGAACTTTGGGAATGGAGAATATGACAGCTTAGTATAGTGGATACTAGAGAGCAGAAAAGTGGTTCTAGAAAAGCAGGAGCAGATGGGTGAGTGAATATGGTTAGTTTGGCTTGGGAGAGTGTATATGTTTCACTCCCAGCTTTCAGGACAGATCAATCACAATTATCAAATTCATTTCTGATTCTCTGACAAAATGCTTCTTTTCTTTAAATTGCCTTTGTTTACACTTCGCTCAAAAGGGAAATATTCTCATATCCTGATTTCCGCCACGCCCAAGCCACTTACCAGCCACCCATTAGCCTTATTTACTAGCCATCCCGCATTCTTAATGTACACCAGCCACATTTTATGTGAGGAAGCCGAGCCCTGCATTTTCCCTGCATATTGTGGTTTCAGATCATCTTTCTTGAAGTGTTGAAAAGATACACAAGCTGCCAAAAAATGCAAATTAATTTGTTTCTACTGTCTTTCTTTTGAAAGTTCAAATATGACTCTACTAAAGCGTTCTCCTTCCAATTGAGTATAAACCCATCACGTCAACTCTGTATCTACCTTCCTGGAAGATGAATTTCAACTATGAACCCCAACAAAAATGTCAGAGCAACAGATAAAGAAATCTCCCAACTTAGTTCTTAATACCAACATGCACAGCATCCCAAATCACAATCCAATAGTCTCCAACACAGGTGGGTCAAATTAGCTGCCAAACTCAGTCCTCATAATGAGCACAAGTTCAACTGATCATCAGACTTGCGACACCCTATAAAGACAACATGTGTGATGTGTGTGATAACAATTGTTTTAGATGAGTCACGACGACCAAGAAGTGTCATACCTGATATTATTTTGCAAGAAATCAATATCATCCAAAAAGAACAACTGCCAGTACTTTGGAATTTGCTTCTCATGATTCATTATAGGAAGGAATTGAGAAAATGTCAAAGAATTTACGCGTGCTCCTCTTGGTCTATACCATCGATGGTGTCCTTTGAAAATGTATCAATTAGACTTCACTATCACTAAATCAATAAGGTTTACTTCAAACCGGCATTTGTGATGAGAGATGAATGAACTACAGCTTGGCTTACTTGTCATATTGAATTTCAAATTGGAACAAGCAAAAGCTGGAGTCAACTCGTTGTGGATTGTGGAGTTTATTTTTGTCAATTTTCAAGCCTTCAATGACCAATGAAAGTATGTCTGAAGATGTCCCATGTTTGACACAATATAGTTGAAGACAGTCAGTGGTTGATGCAATTACCAATGTCAAATCCACTTGATCAAAGATTGAATCGTATTCATACAAGTAATCTATCTCTATATGCCCATGTTTTTTTACAACATGATCTACAATTGAACACAGTCTTTCTTCAATCAATGTTACATTACTTCCCGTCGATTACTTCTTTCTTAAATTTGCACTTTATATTGGTACATGCACGCGGTCTTTATTTTCATAAGTGTACTTCAAATTGATCATCAATTTCAATTTTTATCATCTTATCAGTACAGCCACGGGCAAGGCTTTAACCTGATCTCATCAGCCACACCTCAGGATTTGAAATTCGGTCTAAAATTAAATTTCTTCTGTGATCGTTTCACTTGAACATTCAAATTGCCCGTGTTTATGTACCACTAGTAGCATGTGCCCACCTTGATGAAACATGGGTGAGCCTCTTTGAATTGTTACAACGGTTCACCAAATACGTTGCTATTAGCATGGTGTAAATTTCCATCGGTCTCTGGTCAAACAGCCAACGTTATCTACAATTTCAACACACATATAATGCACATATCGTGCACATGTAAATTGAGTTGTCGTGCCTTTAGGCTCGGCAAACGAAATTAGCATGTCGAATTGTCCCAAAGGGGAAGTAGCACTGGTTAAAGGATCTAAGTAAGGCCCCTTTGGCCCATAATAATGTGATGTGATGTGGTGAGTTGTGACTGCGCCACAAATGTGTAAATGTGTCTGCGGGTCTCTGTTTACAATTCACATTAACTCGAATCAGGCGTTCTTGAGTTCTTTCCTCGCAGTCCTTCCTGTCCTCTTTAGTCTGGCCTGTTGTCTGGGTTCAGATCCTTTTTTTTGCCCTCTTCAGATTCTGGCCTCTTCACTACCTGGTTTTCCCTTCTTCTATTTTCCCTTTTTTTTCAACAACTCCATCACAGACCCAGTCTCAAATAATTCACATCAAAGAGAAACTTATCATTAACTGATCAACAACAATGCCTGTGTCAGTTTCCTTTATCTGTACGGCCATTGTGTCGAACCTTGTTTTACTAGAGAAGATGTGGAAAGTGTATCTTTCTGTTAAACAAGAAGCTACTTCTGCCTATCAAGAATTCCAAACTGATTTGAATGCCAGTGATGTTTCTGCTGTCTTGAACAAGAAGAAAGATGCTGCAAAACCAGCTGATCCTGCTCCTGCTGCTGACCCTGCTCCAGCTCCAGCCGATCCTGCCCCTGCTCCTGCTCCTGCTCCTGCCACAGCTGAACCTGCTTCAGCTAGTCCTGCTCCTGCTCCATCTGTTCCTGCTGCTCCAGCTCCTGTTGCTGCTCCAGCTCCTGTTGCTGCTCCAGCTCCTGTTGCTGCTCCAGCTCCTGTTGCTGCCCCAGCTCCTGTTGCTGCTCCATCTGTTCCTGTTGCTCCAGCTCCTGTTGCTCAAACTGCTCCACAACAGCTTCAAGCTGCCGGTGTTCCTCAAAATGTTGTCTACTATGCCGTGATTCCAAATGCTGAAGGTGTTGCTACCCCTGTTCCTGTTTCCGCTCCTGCACCAGCTCCAGTCGCTGTCAAAAAAGTGAAGAAGGTCAAGAAACCAGTTGAAGATGATGAGGAGGAAGAGGAGGAAGAAGAAGAGGAGGAAGAGCCGGTGAAACCAAAGAAGAAGGTTGTTAGAAAGAAGAAGGCTAAGAAGAGCGAAGACGACGATGAGGAGGAGGAGGAGGAAGAAGAAGAAGAGGAAGAGCCAGTCAAACCAAAGAAGAAGGTTGTCAAGAAGAAGAAGGTTGATCCAAAGGATGACGATGAAGAAGAGGAAGAGGAGGAAGAGGAGGAAGAGCCAGTCAAGAAAGTCACAAGAAAGGAAACCAAGAAGACAGATGACGCTGATGAAAAGGAGGAGGAAGAAGAAGACGAAGAAGAGCCAGTGAAGAAGGTTACCAGAAAGAAGACCAAGAAGACCGATGAAGAAGAAGAAGAAGAAGAAGGGGAGGAGGACGAGGACGAAGAAGAAAAGCCAGTCAAGAAAGTTACCAAAAAGACCAAGTCTGAAGATGACGAAGAGGAGGAAGAAGAAGAAGAAGAGACAGTGAAGAAGGTTACTAAGAAGAAGACCAAATCTGAAGACGACGAAGAGGATGAAGATGAAGAAGAAGCTCCAAAGAAGACAGTCAAAAAGAAGGCCACCAAGGCCGATGATGAAGATGAAGAGTAAACCCAATTCTGCTCTACTCCTCCCTCCATGTGCATCTGACCACACTATTTGCTCACTCTATTTTTTTATCAAATATGCTGTGGGGGGTATTTGAATTCTACATCGAGAATATAATTTGAAAATCCCCAAAAGTTCATCCAACTTGATATCACACTCGCTCATACTATTACTACTTCCAATGTATCTCATGAATCTTCATTCGCTTTTCACACTTTCACGTTCTCACAATTCACATCCCTGGCGCATTGGGTTTTATATTGGTTTCGTTACACAAACACTAACAATAACATTAGGCTTCTTGTTTCTCCGCCGCTATAAATCGTGCTTGTCATTGCCGATCCTTTCTCATTTCAATGTTCACGGTCACGCCCCGTTCACGCACATGATTAATTGGAACTGTTCTAGAAATTTACATTACCTTTTTTTTTTGTTTTGCTATCTTTATCACATTTTTATTTACTTTTCTTGTTTCAAGTTCTTACTTAATTAACAGCTAGCTGGTTGTCTCTCTTTTTTTTTCCTTTTGATCATTTAATCTGTTTCTCATTCTGTTGTCTTTTGTTGTTGTTATTACTCGTTTTTCAATTTGTTTCTCCTCTTACTTTTATGTTCCTTAATTATTAATATTCTATTCTCTGTTGGTGTGAATTTGTGTTTTTATCGTGTATTGATTTTCTATAATGGATAGAAACGGTGCCATTTTTCTATCCTACTTTGCAATTAAATTTATTAAATTCATTTTGTAAACGTTTACTATAGCTAGCTCAGGTTTCATAAAAGCGTAAATAACGACAAACTTGAGTTTGACTTTTACGTTTAAACGTTTCAATCCACAAAAGTTGAATTTCTGTGGAAGGTTCATAATTTCCGGTGTACAGGTGTGACTCTACCACCTACAAATATAAGAGGTTCAGTCAGCAGTATTTTTTTCTAGCGCAAGCCAAGTAAATTCTCTGATTATTGTAGGAGGGAATAATAACGCTCCGGCGAGAAGTTTTTCGAGCTGATTGATGGGAAAAATGGTGTAAAAATGATGCAAAAAGAAACAGCCTTACTACTATCCGCTAAATTTTTGAAGACTTGGGACCTACGACACCACCACATTCAACCAATTCAACAACTGAACAAAGGAGAGATATATTCGAATTTTTTGCGACAAAGGGCGCTGAAATTATTTGCATAAATTGTAGCATCTCGTGTTTTTATATCAATTTCCATGAGAAATAGGTGGGTTTGACTCAAGCTTGGTTGGGTCTTACGACGGGTCAAGAGTTTTTCAAAATCCGGAGTAAAAATCTGAAAAACTACCACATCGCGAGCCGCTTGATAAATTACCAAACATGGGAAATTGCCGCACTCTCATGAAGCGGCAGGTTGAGTTGGGCGGCCCGCTCGATTGCTGACAAATTTTCGCTGCCAGCGAGGATTCTTCTCATAAAGCTCGCGAGAATTTAAGGCAACCGACCGAACCTAAGGTTTTAAATGTCCTGCGCAACTCACTTGCAGTCGAGCAACCAGTGATCGATCAGGAGACAAACGTACTGAGACAGCGGGACGGCCAGCGAGCTCAGCACACAGATTCAGCGCAATTGGCTGCAGCCCGCAGGATCGACTCGAGACGCGGCCATGCAACCAATAGTAAACCATATACGCATGAAAGAAAAAAGAACTGATGCAGACACGATTCCCATAGTTAAGAAGTGTTAAGTATGGGATGCAGCGATGTGTGGTTTGCTTACGGGTTCTGGCCAGAGTAGAATAAAACGTCGGTTATTGCCGCTGACTTGTACCGTATACGCTAAAAGGAAGCTTTATTTAAATTGGGCTGTCTTTGTTGATACATTATGCTCTGCGTGGCTCATGTGTTACTTGCATCTGTACATTTAAGCTTAAGATCCAAGGGTTTTGGGAGAGTATATATAGAATTTGGATGCAATATCGATAATCTATTAAGAAGATTAACTTAAAAGATTGTTAATAAAGTTATAGTGTAGATATGATAATGTAAACTTTAATATTGAAAAAAGAAATCAAGATAAATATATGAAAGGCAAATATAGAACAAAAAAAGCAAACCTGGAACACTGAACTCAAGACCAGGTGATCGATAGCTTAAAGTAAAGGCGGAAAAGGAGGGTTGATAGATAAAATTTCGATAGATTGGGAAACGCAAAAACTGATAAAAAAAGCAAAAGGTGCATATAGTAAAAAAAGGTGGGAAAAAAGAGTAAGCTGCAAAAAAGGTAAAGGACGTATTAAAAAAGTAGCTTACATGAAGCAGTCAAAGTAGAAAACTAGAAGGTGGAAAAAGACAAGAGATAGAAAACTTTTGATAAAAACTGAAGAACGGATAAAACAAGAATATAATAAAGATGAAAAAGAAAACTGAAAAAAATAATTGAACTAAGACAAAATGACACATGAATTAAAAATAAAAATCGAATGCAATAAAATAAAGGAATGCTAGTGGAATCATAAAATTTCATTAAAAAAACTAATTGAATCAAACTCTCAATAAAGTATTAGTACCACTTTCATTTAAGATTTCAAAGATTTCTCTTTGTTTCTTATCTTGAAGCTTTTGATGTTTCTTAGATGGAGTCTTGGCGTATCCTCTTTCATCACGTTCAACAAACTTCTTATTCAAAGCACTGTTAACAATATGACGGTTGGCTGGTAAAGTGTTTCTTCTGATAATGGTTCTGTGACTTGGATTTCTCTTTGGTGAATTTGGAATCGATGGCATAACGGAAGCAGGAGTTGGAGCACGGGCTGGAATTTGTTGACCTGGCAAGATTGGCATTTGACCGGCAGTACCTGGAGAAGAGACTCTGATTTCACCGGCTTGAGACATTGGAGACATTGGCATTTGAGTTGGTTGATGTTGTTCAGGTTGAGGTTGAGCAGCAACAGAAACAGGACGGATCAAGTGTTGTGGAGGTGGAGCAACTGGAATAACGATATCACCTGAAGTAGCAGTAATGGCATTGGCTGGAGCATGGATCTTCAACTCTCTACCATCCTTTTGGTTACCAATTGGAATAGATGTAGGCATAGTGTACATGGTGTAGAGTTGACCGTTGTGGAAGAAGACCTTACGATCTTCAATGAGAGAGGTTGGGTTAGCAATGGTGATTTCTTCAGAGTCAGAGTCATCAGAATCAGAGTCATCGGAATCATCTTCAGCAACAGTAGTAGTAATCTTGGTGGACTTCTTGGTTTCCTCAGTGGTCTTGGTGGTGGTATCTTCTTCTCTCTTAACTTCAGGCTTAGCTTCAGTGACAGCAGGCTTGGTTTCAACCTTCTTTTCTTCTTCAACATCAGATTCAGAATCAGAGGAGGAGGATGAGTCGGATTCCTCAACAGGGGCAGGCTTGTAACCGAGCAAATCAGAGACAAATGACTTAACTTCTTCTTTTTGCTTCTTTTGTTCCAATTGTTGTTTCTTCAATTCAACCAAGGCCATCAACAAATCATCAGCTTCTTGTTGTTGTTTCTTTCTCTTCTTTTCTTCTTCAGTCAATTCAGGAACAGCAGGAGCAGCAGCAACTGGTTCGGGATTTGGAGTGGCAAGTTCGGAGGCCTTCTTTGAAGTAGAAGACTTAGGGACAGACTTGGTTACTTCTTCGGTGACGGTAGCAGTAGTGATTTCCTTGGTAGGAGCAGATTCCTTGACTTCTTCGACAACTGGAACTTCGACAACATCAACAACCTCAGAAACAACTGGAGCAGATTCAGCAACTTCGGTGGAAGCTGGAGCAGATTCAACGGCTTCAACGATTACTTCCTTTGGAGTAGCAGTTTCTGGGGCAATTTCCTTAGAAACTGGAGCAACAGATTCATCAACCAAGTCAACGACTTCAGCCTTCTTTGGAGTAACAGCTTCCTTGACAGATTCCTTGGCTTCTTTGATAGTTTCCTTGACAGATTTAACAGATTCCTTGACATCCTTCTTAACTTCCTTCTTGATGTGTTCCTTAACAGCGTCCTTGATTTCTTCCTTGACCTTATCCTTAACCTTTTGCTTGAGAGACTTCTTTGAGGTGGAGCGAACACCTAATCTCATGATGACAAACAAGGCAACCAACAAAATCAAAATCATTTCAGAGAAACCCAAGACTGGTCTTCTCATTTGTTGCAATTGTAACTCTTGGAGCTTTTGTTGGTATTCCAAAACAGGGTTAACAGAAGTAGCAGTGGCAGTAGCAGCAGCACCATCACCAATTGGTGTTGGAGTAGAACTGGTTTGGGAAGTTGGAGAAGCAGCAGCCTTCATGTTACTAACATAAGATTGAACAGATTGGAACATGTTGGTTGGAGTTGGGGCAGCAGTACCCATAAAGTTTGGAGGAACAATGGTACCATAGTAAGGGTTAGCAGGGGTACCAGGGTAGTAAGGGTTACCATTTGGTGGGAATATTGGAGCACCGTAAGGACCAGCGCCCATTGGGTTAAGAGGTTGAACAAGTGGAACAATTTGAGTTTCAGTCAAAGTGGTTTCAATGGTTCTAACAGGTGGGTTTGTTGGTGGAGGAACATCATCGGAAGAACGAATGGTGACGGTTTCAACAACTAAAGTGGCAGTTTCAGTCTTAACTTCAAGCTTTGGAGCCTTGACCTTCTTGTTAGAAGGTGGCAGTTGAGGGATGAATGGCAATTGAGGAATGAAACGTGGCCAGTAGTTAGAACCATAATTTGGAGGAGCATAAGTTGGACCAGCAGTTGGGTATTGTGGTTGCTTATATTGGTACTTTGGTTGATGTTGTTGGAAACGAAGTTGTTGAGGGTAGTTAGGGTTGAAAGGTGGGAGATTTGGATCATATTGAAGATGGTTACCATCAATACCAACTGGCTTCAATTCAGTGATAGTCTTGTAAATAACTTCCTTTTCTGGAGGCAATGGGTATTCAACAATACGGACCTCTTGGGTTTCAGTAACAGTAGAGGTCTCAATGGCTGGAGGTGGTTGAGGTGGTCTAACATGAACTTCTTGAACTTCGACAACGGTCTTCAATTCCTTAATTGGGGGTGGTGGTGGTGGGGCTGGATGGTGAACTTCTTGAAGAGCAGTAACAGTGGTGAAATGAGTTTCTTTCTTTGGTTCAGGAGCTGGAGTTTCATAGTGAACTTCTTGAACAGCAGTGAAAGTCTTAAAAGTGTGTTCAGGTGGTGGTGGAGGTGGAGCTGGGTGATGAACTTCTTGGACAGCAGTAACAGTTGTGAAATGAGTTTCTTTCTTTCTTGGTGGAGGGGGAGCTCTAACATGAACTTGTTCAACAGCAGTGACGGTATGTAATTCCTTAATTGGTGGTAAAGGAGGAGCCGGGATTTGAATAGGTTCAACTTCAGTCACTGTTTCAATAAGAGTTTCAGTTGATGGAGGTGGAGGAGGCAATTGAATTTGAATTTGTTGATGTTCAGTAACAGTTCTGTATGTTGTGGTTGGAGGTGGAGGTGGAACTTCCACTTGAACATGTTCACGCTCAGTGACAGTCTTGACACGAACTTCAGGTGGTGGAGGTGGGAAACGGATTTGAACTTGTTCACGTTCAGTGACAGTCTTGGTCTTTGTTGATGTTGGTTTTGGAGGAGCGTTGTAAACAGGTTGACGTTTAGTGATGGTCTTGTATTCAAAGGTTTCAGCGTTTGGATTCCAAGGATTCACAATCTTCTCAAGCTCTGTGACAGTTGTGTAACGAACTTCATCGTTCACGGCCTTCTTGTAAGGAGGCACCTTATAAAGTGGTGGTTGTTGTGGATTGTAAGGACCTTGATTCATGACCAAATATGGTGGGAACTTGTTAGGTGTTTCCTTTGCTGTGACTGTCTTTGTTGTAAAAGCTGTTGTATCGGCCTGTTCTGTAACTGTATATGTGTCAACAAATAAATCGTCAAACATAAATTAAAAAGCGGTAAAAATATCAGATGATGATGTGGCAAAAAGTGGAAAAGAGGTTGTTGTATTCAGATGAAATTTGAATAAAAAAAACTCTTTTTATGATGGGGATGATGTTATATGGGATTGTAACAAAATATAATGATGATAAGAAAAATGATAGGGTCAATGGTAAGTATGGAGGGGGAAGAGAAAAAGAGAGCATTTGTGCTGGGATATATAGGCCAGACAGGAAAGATGAACCCAGTGAACAGGAGTTGAAGAAGGATACTCAGGATACCCGGCCTTGTTCTGATTGGTCTCTTTTAGCAGCTGGAAGGAGGTTGTCATGGATGATTTTTTGGTCTGATGGCTCGTTCAGAGCTTTTGGCAGGGGCGGAATAAGGAATATGGCACTGTCACAGTGGGGATTCCTACCAAAAGAAGACTAAAACTAGGCCTATAACAGGTTAGAAGGAATTTTTCCAACATGGCTGGCAGAACAAATCCAGATTCGTTTTATCTTCTAACTTCCCTCTCCTACTTCTGCTTTCATAGTCCCTTAATCCTCTAGCTCATAGATTCATTGATTCATAATATCTGCTGTAGCCTGTAACTTGTTCTTGATCAGTATTGCAAAGATGTTGGCAAATATGGCCCATGGGAGTTCTAACAATCGTTAAGCTGGTTTATTTTTTGCTCTCCTTGTCCTTGGCCTTGCCGTTGGTCGGTTTTTGTGAAGGTTGAATCAATTGTGTTTGTGATCCTGTCCGATCCATTTTCTGCTCGTACACACACTTCCCTAAAGAGGAAGCACCCCGACACCAGCACCTTCATGACTCGTACGTCTGCTCGCTTATCCCCCGGACACTGCCAAATCTTCAGGATTTAAGTTTGGGATTCTGCTATCTCGGACTCTAAATTCCTACTTCAAATTCCAAGGCCGTACATTCCTCCGGATCCTCGATCGTCTCCTCCATACATGAGTCATGAGAGTACCTGTTAACTTGGCCTTTCAATTCAGTTGCCCCTTTGAAAACTGCCATCTATCTGTAAAACGATATAATGTCCAACTTTTCAACATATGTTCATGTCATCGGTCAAGTCATAATCAGCCGCTATATGGTCAGTGTGAGTTAAGTCAAGTCTTAAGAGAGGCTTCCGATTGTGGTGAAAGCTTCTTCCAGCCATCTTTTTAGTCTCGTTTCTTAATTTTCAATGTTTACAACTCGTAAGTTTTCCAACGTTTTTGAAACTAACTTAGCACAAACACCATCTAAAGCCCATAAAATCAACTTAATCTTCATTTAACATGGATAATGCAAATTAGTGGGCCAAAACAACTCTGGCTAGGCCATTTTTAGAGGTTTTTGTAGTACCGCCTCCTTAACTATTGGCCTGCATTCTTTGGTCTGACTAGGGTGCGTACGTATGTTATATAACTACGAGATTTGCTAATTGTTTGCACGGCCCGGGGAATTAACGTTGTATATGTTTGAAACCCATTACCGTATTACCGTTGAAAGTTCAATTCTGCAAATATATCGCTGGCTTATAGTTCTTCAAATCATCTGAAAGTTACAAATCCGGTGAATAAGAATTTCAGAACTGGCGCAGTGACTGCGCCATTTGCTTTGCCATTTGTGCAGTTTTTATTTTTTCTTTCTCGAATTTAAATTATATATATAAAGAAGAGTGAACCTTTTCTCAATTTACATGATCGATTTGAAAAAAAGCTGGGGACAACAATATATTTTTCTGTGCCCAAAAATTTGGGAATTCAAAGAAGCTTATATCTGAAATTATGCTGAAGGTGTGAACCTGCTGTTTACATGCATGTTTTCAGAATTTTTAAGGAAAGGGATTGCGGAAACCTATGATTTTTTTTATTTAATTTCTTGTAAAAATCGAGAGCATACAAGTTTCGAGCAACTATTTGATAACTGTAGTAATTTCTTTGCCCAACTTTTCAAGCTCGGTTAATTAAAATCTGGAATTGGTTTGTTTTAATGATATGTTTTATTCATGTTTTCTCTTCGACTGACTTCGATGCAAAAATTAACAATCAAGGGATGTGGTTTTCTACAAGTTATCTGGACGGCTCTCTCAATGATCTTCTCTTTCGCTAGGGATGCATGCAATCGATGCAACAGATGATCAAACACAAGTATCATCATGCACCTTACAATCTACAGGTACACGCAATTTACCCCCTTTCTTAAATTCTGCAGAAGTTTTATCGATCTATTCAGCCCGCTAGGTTGAGCAACTTGTCTCCATATATATATTTCGTGTGCTAGGGTAAAAAATATTCTTCGGTATACTGTAATTGCTTGGCGGTATACCTATTTTTCAAATTCGACGAGCTGATTCATTCAGCAACGACTCATTACCCATTCAACTATCAGGCGTAACTTTTTCACTTCAAATGGAAGCCGTACGTTTAGCTTACAGGTATTATATGTTCTAGCTGATCAGGTTCGATCAAATTAAATACTTATACTTGAAGCTATTGGATACCTAATTACCCCAATCCAAATTTTTTGATACATGATTGCTGATTTATGGATCATGTGCAATTTTCGGTCACATACAAACAGGAACCAAGTTTTGAAAGTTTCCATACAAGTGGAATTGACACTATATATAATTTTTGTAATTTTTATTTTTTTATATGTTTTATGTGATTTTTCTTTATTTTTTTTTTGCTAGAATATTAAAGTTGGGACAGTTGGTTTGTTGTCTTTGTGAAATTACTTCTACTGGTTATAGCAATGAAGAGCAGAAGCGGTGTT